>MU616708.1:0-51733 GCA_025201705.1 Dissophora ornata | reverse complement strand
CTCCTCCTCCTCCTCCTCCTCCTCCTCCTCCTCTGTGTTGCTTAGGTGGGTGGGAGGGTAGTTCGAGTAGATCATGTGCAAAACTACAAGGTTCCCAAGGTCTTTGATGCGGACGGTAACGAAGTCGAGCCAGATGAGGACATGATCAATAACGCTGCGCCCAAACCCATTGAAGGTACTTGCGGGCGAAAAAAAATAATATATAGGAAGTGTCTATGTTTTATGAGCCACTGCGGGTTCTATTTTCATGACTACTGACAACAGTCATTTGAATCATCTAGAAGAAAACTCTGAAGATGAATCGTCCAGTGAGTCAGAGGTGGATGACACAGGAATCGATATCGACGATCCCATGAGAGAATACCTTCTCCAGAAACGCCGCAAAAAGGAGAGCAAAGGCAAGAAATCGTCAAAGCGCAAATCAGGAAAGGAGGGCGACGACGGAGGAAAATCTGAGTCCAAGGCTGAGAGGCGGGCACGCCGTGAACTTAAAAAGGCAGCCAAAAAGGAGAAGAAGGAGAAGAAGGAAAAGAAAGAGAAGGGTGATGACAAAGTCGATGATGTCAAAGGGAATGGCGATGAAGCAAGCCATGAACGCAAGGAGAAAGAGGGCAAAAGTCAGGATGTAGTTAGCAACAAGATGGAGGAGGAAGATCAAATTCTTAAGAGCAAGGGCAGCAAGGATGGAAATGTAAGGATCCAGGATGACCGAACAGCGGCTGCATCGTCTTCAGGACCGCCTCCAGGAGCGGCAGCAGCACCTGTAAGAGTTCGTAGATCTAGGTCAAGATCACCATCGCCAGTCTCGAGACGACATCGTTCTTATCGCGACCAATCTCGAACATTGTCGCCATCTCCCAACCGACATAGCTCGTCAACGTATCCAGACAGGACTCGAGACAGGGCACGGGATGGCGGAAGTAGCAGTAGTAAAAGAGATTTGAGGCAAATAGATACCAGCAGAAGCAGGGATCGCGATAGATATCGCGATGATAGTAGGGATCGCTACTCTTCATCCCGTCGACGACGCAGTCCCTCACCATACTCGCGCCGACGAGAGAATGACCGCGACGCGCGATACAGGAGTCGCAGCCGCAGTCCTCGAGGTCGTCGCTCAAGCCCAGATTACGTTCGCAGTCGTAGCAGAAGCCCTAGGCGGCCATGAGGCGCAAATAGTTCTTTTTTTGACAACATCATCCCAAAGTGCCACATAAAGTATCAAAAACAGGGCGTGCAAATCCGCAACTTGTAGACAGAAAAAATACTTTTTTTTAAACAATGCTAGAATAACGAAAGACTAAACGCTAATTGTACAAGAAGAAGGGAATATTCACAAAGAAGGTACAGATTGTTTTTGTTTTTGTTTTTGTTTTTTGTTCGCACGTTCACCTCCATCCTGGAACGAGATTCAATACCATCACTGCGGTCGAGCCGAATGTGTCACCGCATCTCCCGCAGATGAAGCCCTTCGCAGTTCACGACCAAAGTTATCTGAAGAAACACCTGACTCTGGAGGGACCGCAAGGGGAAGCGATCTCAGGAAGTTGGGCTGGGTCGCAGACTTTGGTCCTGATGACGACCGATAGCCTGACATTGATCTTCGCTGCTGCTGTTCACGGGTTAGGTGGCTTGCACTGCTCGCCCCACGACGGTGCGTTCCCGCCGTCCAAAGATCTCCGACCTGATCCTGTCCCTCTCCAAACGAGCTCCTGTCCGCGTCGTGCGAGTGGCGTCCAACCGCAGATGTCCGGATAGTTCCCTCGTGTTGGTTCTGGCTCTTAGACCGTCCTCTTCGACTGGACACACTGGGGGCATGACGACTGGAATTTCTTGACACAATACTCGCAGCAATCGACAAACGTCTCTGGATTTTGGATCCCGTCACTCCCTCAGCCTCGGCTCCTTGATTACCAAGCTCAGCCTCCCATTCCTTCCATCGCTGTACAGCCTCTGGATCCTTCTCCAGCTCCTGGTACAGATCCACATCCGTGGGGAACATCTGCGCCTTCAATATCTTGGCTATGATGTTGGGGATGATCGCAATCATGGACGCAACAATGATCGTCAGCCAGAACGGCAAATGACCTGCCAATGCCTGGAAGACTCCTCGAACATGATAGCCAGCAGTTCGGATTGGGTAAAAGAAAGAGTACACGGTATTATATCCGAACCAAGCTAGGATCGTCATGAGCGAGGTGACGTGCGTCATGACCGACCAGTTGTGGGTCTCGAGGTACGCAATCTTGAAGGTCACGACCAACACAATGGTCGTGTAGACACCCAGACCCATAGGAAATAGAGCTTCGTCATCGGGCTCCACTCCAAATTTGCCGATCGCTCCTGCAATCCAGAGAGGCACCATCAAAGCTGCGATCGCCTGATAGACTGCAGCTGCCATCCAGGTCGAGTACGTCATGAGCGAAAAGCCGCAGTTCCGCTGTCCAAACGTGTACAACTCTGGCACAAGCAGAAGAGTTGACGCCTTCAGATCCTGCTCAAACATTCCAACGACCATCACTGGCAGGGATGAGAACAAGGTGTTGTAGAATGAGAGAGTCCACTGCTCGTAGAGCGAAGTGCCCGAGAATCCCGTAAAAATTTGGAACAGTCCCTGGGTAAGGTAGAAAGTTGCGCACTTGTAGAACGTGCCCAACACAAACTTGGACACACGCACGTACGACCATCGGCCATGTACAAGAAGTAGCCTCTCCAGGAACCGGAACTGCGCGATCGAGTAATCACTGGACCGAGCTGCCTGGAGACCTTCTTTACCCGTGATGCCGATACCGACATTGGCCTCCTGGATCATGGCAATATCGTTGGCGCCATCACCGATCGCAAGAGTCACGGCGTGCTTGCATCTGGCGCGGACAGTTTTAACCACGATCGCCTTCTGTGCAGGGCTGACTCTGCAACAGATCACAGAGTCTGCGCGAATACCTAGCTCCACAAACAGAGCCATCAACTCGCTCGATTGCTCCACGATTCCCAAAGTCGCTCCATCAATGACCACGACCACATGGCGCGACTTGCCCCTGCTCACATCTTTCATGGCCTTATTCAACGCCTTATGAGCCTGGGCCTGTGTCGGCACATCCAGGATAATGGTCGACGAGTAGTCCTTGATGAGGCGGCAAGAGTATCCGATATTGATGGCGGTCTCGCGCTTGTCTCCTGTCAACATCCAGAGTCGAATACCCGCTCGCCGCAGCTTGTCAATCGTCCCCGGAACTCCGACCTGCAGCTTGTCCTCGATGGCGGTTGCGCCAGTCATGTCTAAATTCTGTTCCAGTAACTCTGCTACCTGTTCCAGCTTCTCTTGCCTGCTTTCAATAGCGCTCTGAGCATCCGCATATTGCTTCGACCATTGACCATACTCCTCCTTCGACAAGAATCGGTGGCCGTAGAGCAGAGTTCTCAATCCAGTCGTAGCGTACTCCTGGATATGATCCATGGTCTGCTGATACTCCCACATCTCCGATTGTGTCCATCCAGGCGTCTGACCAAAAAAGTAAGCGCCGATTTCGTCCTCCTCCGTACCATCTTTGGTGGTGTTATAATTTTCCTGGTGATCCTTTCGAATTCTGCCATCAATTTCGATACCAACGCCCGCTCCTGACGTCGATGATCTCTCCGCCGTGTATCTACGACCTTTTCCGGACTTTGAATATTCGAGGCTCTCCAGAGGGTCCAAGCCATCGTATCCATGCACAGAGTCGGGTGAAAAGGGTGTGGGCGAATCCATGTTATGAAAATCATTGAATCCTGTCTGTGGGTCTCGGACACGCTCCAGAATGATCGAGTCGGCACCTTTGGTGAATAGGCAGATTTGCCCATCGGGCATTCGATAGACGACTGACATACGCTTTCGCTTACTCGAGAAGTCGATAACATTCAAAATCTCGTAAAACTCCTCCTTAGGATTCTCATCTGCAGATGTAGGTAAGCTCCTGACACGAATTCCTCCTCGAGTGCGCTCCACAAAGACATAGCCTAGTTCCATAGCGCCCGCAACCAGTGCATTCTCATCTGGACTAGCTGCCTGGTACTTGAAACTCATCGGGTCAGATTCATCCATCAGTTCCGGGACCGCATCGTGGCACAGCGCCATGGCCAACAAGAAAAATCGAACCCTGTCTGACATTGCGTGGCGGGCCCCAGATTTCAAGAATGGAACCAGTTGAGAAGTAGGTGTGCAAGGGACAATGGTCTCTGCGTATGATGGCTTGCTCCCAGCATGGACGCTCTCGGGATAGGATTCCGAATACGGTCCAGACTCCATCTCTGTCATCATTTCCTTGCCCCCCAGACTTTGGTACCCAACGCTAGACCTTTGTCCATGGCGACGAAGCGACGAACGTCTCAGTTTGCCAACAACCTTCCCGGCCTTGCTCTTATACTTGTCTCGCCTAAGCGACGTATCTCCTTCCGGCGTCGATCCTTCGCGGCGATCGTGCCCCTCTGATGCGAGCACGTCCTGATTCTCGTGAGCTAGCTTTGCAGCGGTCTTGACGGACTCTGGATCCAGGTCATGATTGAACGAATGGCCGGCTACACAGAACTTTCGAAAGATCATGACGTTCTCTGTGAGCGTTCCTGTCTTGTCCGAAAAGAGGTAGCTGACCTGACCTAATTCTTCGTTGATGACTGATGTTCTAGCCTCGGCGGGTGTGTCTGAGATTGGATCATACATCTCGATGTCGTGTTGGATAAAGTAGGCCTGAAGTAGCTTGACCAACTCCATGGTGACGTAGAGTGAGATTGGGATCATGGTGTTGAAGAGAACAATGTATCCAAAGAGAACAGATGCAGTGTCGCTGTGAACAACGCCCTTGGCCGTCAGATACCAGGATGAGTGTCCGGGCTTGTCGTTATTGTTGTTCCAGATTGCGCTGAAGACCGTGCAGAGTGCGGACAAAAAGATGACAATGCTGAAAATGACGATGATGACCTTGTTAATCAAGCGCTGCATGCTTGGCGCCTTGGTACGCACATTCTTGGAGCCGTTCTGACGGATCTTGGTGTCCTCGCCCGAGAAGACGACAAGACCGTACACATAGGGCGTGTTGCGCAGGATGGTGCCGCGGAGTAGGATCTGGTTAATACTCAGGGGATATCGAGGCAGGTTTCTTCCATGGCCAATTTCCATAAAACCCTCAAAGTTGTACAGGTCCTGGTTGGGATGTTCGGTGTGGGCGCAACCTAGGTCGATTGATGAGAAGAGCACGTAAACAAGTCAGCAATAAAATTATAGTTTGACAATAGCGCCTTTCTTTTTCTCTCTCTCTCCCCTTTGCAGCCTGGTATTCTCTCACTGACTCGCACGCATAATTAAAATAGCCGGATGGACCTCATACGAGCACCGACCAAGACCGAAGTATGACAAAGCGCTCACTCCAAACAGTTCAACAGGAGAAACATCAGCCAGAACCTTAACCCCACTGACACTGAAAAAATGGAATAAAGAGAAGGGGGGAAAGCAAGCAGAGATCCGTCTCCATGCCGACAACGCCCCTCCCTCCCTCCATCGCGGGCGTCATGTACACCCCGGTTTTGACCTTGCAAGTAAACAAATAAACACTGTACCTATGAACGATGCGATGTCCTCGGGTGAGCGGATGGTATCATTTGTGATCTTGAGTGCCTGCCGCTGCTTCAGATTGGTCTCGCCATCTAGCGCTGCGGTCTCGACATAACAGGCCCCCTCAGGGCCTACGGAATGCAGCAAAATCAGATCCGCAGGGACCCAATCGTTCTGATCCACCCGGACAATGTCACCCACCGCCAAATCCTTCCACTTGATCTTTTGAAAGACTGGAAGGTTGGGCGTGGGTGCTAGTGTCGCAGGCGTGAGTGGTATCGTGATTGAGAGCTCCTCAGATCCCAAAGCAGACTCCGCAGCAGCGTTAAACATATATTGCGATGACGCAGTAGCAGAGTTTGGATGAGAAGACAGCTGTTGTTCTTGCTGCCGGTTGTGATAGTCCTGGGAAGAGACAGAATTCGTTGCATTCCGATAGCTGCGGAAGACATTAGCCTGCTGGTTATTCTCTCCACTATCCTGCCTGTGTCTCCGAAGGTCGTCATAACCTTCGTGCGCGATTGCAATTGACAAAAAGAGTAGTAGGGGAACGAGGGTCGTGTACTGTCCTGTTGGAGACCAACTCGGCACCATTTGCAGCGACGCCACGAACAGGAAGTAGACGTTGGCGATCTTTGAGAACTGGGCATAGAGTTGCTTTGGCAAAAAGTCCCAGATGCTGTAACGAGCTGTCGTCACAGCGTTCGATACGTAGGGCTTGCCAGTCTCTGGCTGGATCAAAGGAGTTGTGCGAGAGGAAGAGACGGGGATGACACGGCTGCTCTTCCTCGCTACAAGTGCTCCGCGGCCTCTAAGCTTGTTGATGAGAACGGTCAGGCAGCCGGCCGGAGGCACTGGGGTTGAGTCTGTCGTAGCCCCAGAGTCACGGCGAGACCGTTCCTCGTACGAGTCTACAGAGATGGGTGCAGACACCAGTGGCTCCCCTGCTGCCGATACTGCTGCCACAGCTGCCGTCGCTCTTGACGAGTTGTTTACGGATCCAAGCTCCATTGTAGTCGAGTGTGCACCAAGAGGGGTTGGTTCTGGACGGTCGATCAGGGCGTTCCTGTCCTGGGTGGTATTAGTGAGTTGGCTGTGTTGTTGGGTGGAGGGGGAGACAGGAGGGACGGTGATGATTGACGGCTGCTGTCCTTGCAGGGTGGCTCGCCGACGACGAGAGTGGAGCGTGGGTATGCTTGAGGAGTTGCTGTCTGGAGAATCAGGTGCAGGTTGGAAGACGGTCGACGCCGAGGCTGCGGAAGATGGAGAATGGAATGGAGGTGGCTGGATATACTGCTGCTGTCCTTGCTGGGGCTGGGGCTGCGATAACGACGAGGTAGCGACGGGAGGCAGGCCCGTGGGCGCCTTGCCGTTGTTGGGCAATGCCATGCTCTCTATGTCGATGTATGTGAAGGACGGCAGAAACAAAATTAGATATGCAGTTGCAAAGGGAAAAAAAAAACGTGGAGGAGAGACAGCGCGCGAGTCGGAGGCGGGATCGGCGAATCAGGGAAGAGACAGAGAGGGGATCGATGGAGGATGAGGTGGTCGGTGGGAGACAGGGATGGGCCGTGGATTCGGCGATTAAGGACGGGGAGAGAGCAAGGGGGAGGAGTGTACCTTGTGGTGCGAGTCAGGCAGGCAGGCAGGCAGGCAAGCAGGCAAAGGAGGAGCACGGGGGAGGGGAGCGATGGGGTGCAGGGGAGGATCACGGGGTGGCGTCCAGGTGGCAGATGAAGGGCGGATCAAGGGGTGGATTAGAGATGCGAGGGATGGAGAGATTCGAATCAGCGATGGAGAGAAAAGAGAGAAAAGAGAGAGAGAAGCAAAGTGGTGCGCGGGAGGTGCGGTGTGCTGGGCGTTAAATATTATAAAAATATGCATCCGCCTTGTCTCGCTTGGTTTATCCCCCCCTTTCGGGCCAGTCAGGCTGTCGGCCTGCTGTCGCTTGTCGCTGTCTGTCTCTGCTGTCTCTGCTGTCCCTGCCGTCGCTGCCCTCTGTCCCTGCCTGCCTCGCCGCTGCTGCTCATCGTGCCGCTGCCGCCCCCCACCCCCCGTCCCTGTCCCTGTTCCTGAACGGATCTGTCTGCCAGACCCTCTCCTCCCTCTGGCTGACTGATTGGTGCGTGCATATTTCATTCAGGTCCAGTGACGATAGTCCGCTAGTCCGTAGTCTGTCCAGCGCCTGGGCTGAGGTTCGTCGGATGCTTCGTGCGTGATATTCACAGGCGTTGGCTCTCGTCCCGTCTCCATTGTCTCGTTGTCAACCAAGCCCACTCCAGCATCGTCAGAGATAGCCGTGTCCCTCGCTTGTGCACGACCCAGTGCGTGTGCCAGCTGGGCTGTAGCTTCTTTATTTAGCAATATCCGCTTTTTTGTTGCCGCCAAGTGTACATGTCCCTGTTTGTCCTCACCGCAGCGTCTCGGATCACCTTTCCGTTTCCCGACACAGAGCATGTCGCAACCCAACAGCATGTCGCAATCCAACACGTATCTTGTCACACACCATTGCATTAGCAGGGACCAAGGTCCATCCTGGTTACACCCGGCCTCCTATGGCCCGCAGAACGCGGGAAGAGCAGAGCTGCAGTGACAAGCGACCCTGCCGCCGTTTGGACTCAATTCCAAGAGCCCCCAGCCATAAATTGGTCTAATATAGGAATTATTGGCTTGTGTCGTGGTATCTGAGAGCAAGTGTTCCTCAAACAACAACCACCCCTCAAGCGCGCATTGGCGATTTAAGCCACGTAATGTGGGCTGGAGGAGCAGCGGACTTTTGCTTCTTTGGATCCGCTTGCTTCCGTCGTTTGCAGACGAAACTGTTGCGGGACCACCAAACATCCAGATCACACATGTCACTGGGCTGAATGCAACGCGGTCTTGGCACACAGATAGGAGTAGCTTGCTGAGGTTGTTTGCAAGAGTAAACGCACAACAATACATCGTAATAGTCAGGCAACATGCACGACAGGAATCAATTGCCAAGCAAGAAAACGCTGGGCAAGCCGACTGAGCCGATGCACTGTCCATGACGACGCTGACCACGACCTTGTCAGTCTTGGTCAATTTAAAATTCTAAATGGACCGAGCGACAACATGTATTTCTTCAATCAAGATACCCGGAATTCCGCACGCCAGAAACTCGCGCCTCTGATACTGGATATTACTTCCATTTTTCTGCACCCTGAGTTCTACCTATCACGAGCTCGTACCTTTGTGTTACGTCCCATACTCTATTCGCACTAACGCTGTGCATGTTGAAAGACAAGTTGCATCCCACTGGCTATACCAGTATACCCTCGCCAGCAGATCAAAAAGTACTACAAAAAAAGGTGATCCCAAATTCGTCTATGCATATCACAGTGCAAGGTGCAATGACACTTTCACCGAGAACGCGACCAAAATGAACACAAGAAAAAAAATCAATAATTCGAGCGCAGAACAAATCGTTTCTAATCTTCATGTTGGTTGCCCCCTCCCCCTTAAAAAAAAAGAAAAAAAGACGCTTCTAACATGCTTCTATCAGCCGTCGTCGTGCATATCCTAGCGACCTGATCTTCGATCGAATGATTTATTCTTCTCCAAGAGCGTGGAGGTCAAAGTACTACACCACTTCAACCAAATATTCAGGAATAAAGCGAACTGGTCTTTATTATTCCAGTCCACGAGGATCACCTCTGGCATAGCTATTAACCATTACACGGGTTACGTGTTTCCTTGACAAACTTCTGTTCGGATCGTGTTCGTCATCTAGTCCACCTTCAGGACAGCGGCGCATTCATCCAGCTTGTCTGAGCACGCAATGGTGGGGTTAACTGCTGGAAAATTCTTTAGTATCAGCAGCCACCAGCTTGATGAGTGCTGGAGTTCAGAAGGGCCTAGATGACATGAATGTCGTACTCGGTGATTCATATTCTCATCGCAATGGCTCTATCTGCAACGGTGCCGGTTCACCTATGGCTCCGCGTTGCAATACGAGCTGTTTATTCAGTCGGCTTAACCCGCTTACATCTTGCATGGATGTATTCAACAAAAGAAGCATCTCTGGCCGAGATCTTCAATGCAACCGTACGGAACATTGAACATTGGTTTCTATCTTCTATGACTCGCCACAGCCTCATTGAAGTGCCATCACATCCAGTAACAACATAATTATTGTCGGACGTTGTTCTCCAACACCGCATCGTCGTTTTGAATCACCTCCACTCTTGTCAGAACCGCCAGACGCAATTTGATATCCTTTTGGTGAATATATGACGCTTTTTACACTGCTGATATGGTCCCTCGAGATTTGCTGGCAATCTCCAGTTTCAATATCCCACAGCCTCACTGTACTGTCCATACTGCCAGACGCAATCTGATCTCCTTTTGGCGAATACACGACGCTCCAAACCCACTCACTATAGCCACTCAAGATTTGGTGGCAATCTCCGGTTTCAACGTCCCACAGCCGTACTGTCTTGTCATAATTGCCAAACGCAATCTGGCCTCCTTTCGGCGAATACACGACGCTCCTAATACCACCGAAATGGCCATTCAAGGTCTTCGTTTTTACCCAGTCCGATGTTGTATATATGCTGGTGTTACCATTGCCAAGACCAGCAGCGAGTGTTTTGCCATCTAGCGAATATACACAACACAACATCCCTGTCTCTTCCAAGAGGAATGACCCCGCTTAAATTTGCTTCACGAAACGATGCACTGCGAAGCATCACATTTCTCATGTCAGCTCCTTGCAACAGAGCAGATTCAAATGCGCCAGGACTCAGATCCGCCCCCCTGGGATCCGTATGCCTTGTAAATCAACTCCATTGAACTGCTCCCCTGACTTGATCAATATCGTGATCGCATTGGCTGCCGCTCTGCCCAGCATAGTCGACTGCAAAGTTTTATTCCTCGCATCCTGAAACGTCGAACCATCAGATACTTGAACCGGAATTATGAGCAAAGACTGTGGCCACAAGTAAAGCGCTTGGACAACTTATGTCGTTTGGGTGCAATCGACCAAACTCGCGTCGAGTAACGCGTCCTCTGCTGCTCGTCCGCACTTCAATCTCCAAAATCGACCCTGGTCTATTTATTCTTCGACACCGCCATTGAACATTGCGTAGACTTTGATTAGATCCTGGCCCACAAAGACCGCGAACTTTGTACATAATTTCAACCAGCAATACAGCGCAAATGACTTTGGTATCGATCGAAATATTCTTTTGTGGAACTATGCTGCTCGACTTCTCAAGGAATTCTGACAAGTCATCCCAATTGCGCGTACTGTGTGTGCGAATAAATCGGGAAGAGACCATGGAGCCAGGATTGCGCCTATGCAAGAACCCGACGTGGATGGTGGAGCAGTGCACGTCGTGAAATTGAGATGAGGGCGAGGAAGGATGGATGGAGGTGGAGGCGAGAAGAGCTATATCTTGAGAAGCGCAACAAATATAAAACTTATGTGGTAGGCTTGGGCTGCGTATTCTTGGTGGGGTTGGGCGAAAGGTCGAGAGCCGCTGGCAATCGAACCGTCTCCTTCACGAGACGTCCCCTCGTTTCTCATGTTCGGGCGTTCGTCCCCAGACATTTTGACGGCTACTCGGGACTGACATTATGAAGGCATACCATCGCCTCCCAATCAACAAACGTTATCGACCGCTCACGGCCTTTATGCAAGACAGAACATAGTACATGTCAAACAAACTCCAATTGAACTGAAGCTCCGACATAGTCATACCTGGGCGCATTTAATTTCAAACCTCCTCGGCGCGCCCTTGGACAAATTATACAGTTAATGCGCCCTTCACGTTGGCAAAACGGAATTAGAGTCGTGCAAGAAATTACTGGCTGTCGCACCAATTTTACACGTCCCTGATTCCAAACTACCGTTCTGTGCGGCCACCGACGCATCCAGTGTATGTGTGGGAGCTGGCGCTGTAGTAACAAGCCTGTGACGAAAAGAAACAGAGATGGATAGGAGGTATGGGCGAGCGAGGGAGAGAGAATACCAGACACATCAACTCTGTGAAAGGGCCATTCTCCTCTGTTCCATGCTCAACATTTTGTTAGACGCAGATACCCAAGGCAATCAACCAGCTGTCCGTCCAGCTACTTACAGCTATCCTCATACCCACAATACTGAGGGGACACTCGTAATCTCAGCAGAATCATAGTCTGGTAACTTTGTGATTATTTATGTTGGCTTTGAGACAGTAACTATGATCTGGCTCAGTAAACTATTGCTCAAGACGCAGAGTGCAGCGCAGGAGGTGATGACTCATTGACGATCCCAGAATAAGATCATTATTCCAATAAGCAGCGACCGTGGAAGCTGCTCAGAAAACATATAGCAAGCGCAAATTGTTAGAAATATACAATAAAATTCTGAAGATTGCATGGCCTTCTAATAAAGCAGGCCGGAATTTTACTCACCAGAGATATCCTCGCCGTTACTGTAGAACAGATCTTTGATCTCCCACTTCAGTGGAGGAACATCTGATTTGGGGAAGAAATAAAGGTCGGGCTGCGTGCTCTCCTGACTGATGTAGTTCTCAGGCGCCAGTTTTTCAATCTTGACAACGTGAGACGGCGACTGGGGCTCGTAGCCGAGCTTGTGTCGGAGATAGGTCGAATAAGATGGATGACTGGCCACGTAGATGTCGCCCGTGTGCTTGTCCACTGAAAGGTTGTCGACATGGCCACCAACCCAAATTTCAACATCGTGAACCAACTCGCCTTGAGCAACATCCGCTGTCATGTTGTAGACTTGAACCATCTTTTCCACGGAAGAGGAGATATATAACTGAGTGGCATCCGGCGAGGCAGCAATGCCTACAACAGAATCAAACATGTTGGAGAAACTGGAAATTAGAAGTGATGGATGATACATATACTCATATTACCGAAAAACAAAGCCGTACCAGAGGGGTTTGAAAGGCTCTCGAGAACTTTGCGGGACTCTTTGCCATTATAATACACCACAGATCCAAGCGCAAGACCGGCAAGATCCTCGACAACTCTGCCGTACTTGACGCCCATACCCTGCAAAAGCAATCGAACCTTTCTGTTAGTGAAAATTCCGAGACTTGCTATCCCGCCGGGTAGGATCCGAAATGTGCTTCGGACTTACGTGATGGTTCGTCAAGTAAAAGCGATCTTTGTCGACAGCAGCAATATCCTTGGGAGTCACAAATAGGTTGCTCTCCACGCTCTTGACATGGGTTAGGGTATTGGCCGTTGAAGAATAATCAAAGATCTCCACAATATCGCCTTTGTGCGAATGGTTGATCACAAAGAGACGGCTGATCCACGTTTGGGTATCAGGGTCCTGGAAACGATAGAAAGACATGCCTGCAGGATGGAAATCATCAGAAGTATAGGCCTGGAGCTTGACTTCTTTTGGCGATCCGTCCTTCTGATTCAGCGAGAGGGTGTAGATGCCTCCGTTCTGGCTAGTCTTTTTACTCGGTCGATGGAAGAAGCTGCTCTCCTTTACCCACGAACGGTCATCTGAGGACACAAACGCCAATTGATCTTGATCACTGATCTCGATATCTGAGGGCCCAGGAATGACTGTAGAGAAGGTGTGTTAATATGTCAGCATCGACAGATGACGCCAAATATCATCTTGATCAACAACACCACCTACAGGCAGTCTTGTAGCAGTTGCCCTGAAGCCCCACTGTCTGTTCGATTGTGATCTCACGGCCGGGGAAGAGGAACCTTTCATAGACAGACTTTAGCAGCACGCCCAACGAAGCAATGAGGAGAGATAGCAACAGGTTCCTAATTTGATTAGACTTTGGCGCCTGATGCTGTGGACGCCGACGGATCTGGGCAGCGGCAGCCTTTTTCTTCTTGTCATCCTCTGAGTCCTTGCGAGCGGACGATGTCCCCTTCTTGGCAGGAGTTGAAGCAGAGGCATCCTGAGAGGAGATCGAGGTGGCAGTGGTGGTGGCGACAGGGGTGGTGTCCTCGTCGTCTGCGTCCTCGACAGTTGTCTTCCTGTTCCTGAGCGTGCTTGCCTGAGTCGATGGGGCGTCCTCCTTGTCTGCCATGGTGCGGATTGGATTGGGGCGAGATGAAGGGATGAATGAGATGGAAAGAGATGGGATCGCGATTTGCGAGGACAACGAACAAAGGTGCCGTGCGCGCGAGTGCGTCTGCTACTGGCCATGAGTTGTTTGTGGCCAGTCCACTCGTTGATGCACGTGCAATGTGGCAACAGTCGCCATTCGACCACAAAGCAACCCGACAAACCATAATCGTTACACCAGTCCATCGTCAATTCGTTCATCTCTTTAATACTCATACATGTAGCCAAGGGAGACGGAGACGCGTCGTCTTGTTCGCGGATGAGAGCAAACAAGTATATCGACGTGGTAGCTGGTGTTCTGGCGACTGTTCTCTGCGAAAATCGGCCGTGCTCAAGTGTACGTGTACGTGATGACGCGTTCATTGCGTGGACAGATACCAATTGTCTGCTGTTTATGGTGACATGGCTTATGTCACCCGGGGCTCAGGATGACAACCTCAATACCTGTTTTTATATCCTTGGCATTGGAGTTTCGAGATAAGCGCGCCAATAAACAGGTTCGGGGTAGGACTGTTGCCACGATAGTCGACAACCCCACAGGAAACAGGTTGTCCACATGTAACTTACCCTGAATAAAGGCAGCCGATAGCCTGGCAGATGATGCCTTCGAAGTTTCGATGCGAAGCCAGGGAGCATTCGTTTGCCCTTGCGCAGAGCGCAGACAAAGGGGGTCAAATTTCAATGAGCGATAGCACATGGCTAGTAAACCGATTCGTGGCATGCGGCGCATTTTTCAGTTTCATGTTGTGCCACTGATCTTGAGTGGAGTTTGATGATTGCGCAGCTGCACAGAGTGTGAGCATGAGTAACATGAGTTCTGCTACCCCAGTCATGGCCCCTTGGGGGGTGAAGCAGATGGAGTCGAGATGCTGTCGAGCCGGTTGGAGCCACGGTCCACTCCGGGCTATTGTTCGCTGATGTTTACCGGGAAACGCTACAGGGTCTCCTTTCACCATCTTGTGCAGACTTTGAGTGACCTGGCTACTCACTCGCCACAGCTTTGTCTCGAGTCTTTTCCAGACACATGATGGCCCGCACGATTTTCGCCGCGGACACGTAGGCATTGCGAGGAGCCTGTTGAAACTCTGTTGCGAGAAAAAGAGACAGACAACAGGCGTTAATGCCGGTAATAATAGGGCACCTCCATTGAACCCTGAGGCCCATGCTCTCTCACGAATGGATCACTCGCTGACAGGCTGATCGTCGATAGGACCGGCAAGTAGGTCCCGAACAGGCCGTCGGCAAGCGGCTTCGTCGCAATGAGAAATTGCCTTTTTGGAGTCCATCCCTTCTCCGTCGGTCGAGTGATAATCAAAACAAAAAAAAACGAAAAAAAGAAAAGGCGTTCACGGTTCTTTGTTCTTTGTCCTCTTCCCCATCCACATCGCACCGTCGCCACCAATCACCAACACCAATCACCAATCACCCACCACCACTCTCCCTCATCAACCACTGCGCTGCATCCATCTCTTACTCATCACCGTCCCCCCCAGCCACAGGGTAGGCATCTCGCTTCCTCGTTTTTGTAACGCCGTCTTTGTCCCTCGGCGTGCCAGTGGTCGAGCTCGAGCGCTGACTAAGGTTGTGTTTGTCGGGTCTCGTCTTGGTTCAGACTGGAAAGTTGGACAGCCAGACAACAACAACACACGCACGCACAAAACAACAACAGCGACCTAGGACAAGCTCGGGCAGATGGACAATCTGTCCCATTCATTCCTTTCTCTCTTCCCTCGCCCTTCTCTGCCTTGCTCACCCCCTCATTCTCTTCTATTCCGCTCATAGCCTCCTGCGCAAGCCTTAGAGCCGTTGGTGTCACGAGCCAGAAATCGACTGGCTGCACTTGCACTCGCCCTCACGCTGTTAGTCACCAGCCTCTCTCAATTGGCGCATCGGTCTGATACCTTGGATCGGCCAGTGCTCGTTGCCATCCTCCCGTGACTGTTGACGTCCACTCTGCCTCAGACTCCCTCCAGCCAGCCTGGCTGTCAGCCACCAGCAATCCCCTGTCTTTTGCTGGCTCTTTTCTCTTCATTTTATCGGGCCGTTGTATTACCATTTCCCTTTCTGATTTATAAAGTTCAAGACAACAACACCGACAGCGCATCCCTCTCCTTCTTTCTCCCTCTCCTTTTACTGTACCTTACCTTACCTTACCCTCCCTTGCCTCACCCACCGACCACAGAAACAACGACAGCAGCGCCAGCATCGACGAGTCTCTATGGCGACACAGGACCAGCTTGATGCCAAGCGGCGACGAGTCTCCAGGGCATGGTAGGTGTGCGAGTACTAAAGTCTTGTCTTTCTTCGCAGTACCCGGATAAATCGGGCAAATGAAGTTGCGATGTTGCCGAAGACGAAGAGTCCTTCCCAGATATCCTCACTTTATCGAACCACCCGACATCCTCTTTCTGTGCCCGCCCGTGTGCTCTCTTTCAATTGATATCCCCTTCCTTCATAATCACTTCCCCCCTGCACTTTCGCCCATTGCCGATAAAAACTGATCAACCGAATCGGCACTCATAGGCCTTTTTGACTGCTCAGCAGCATGGTATCACCAACCTGCAAATCGCACCGACGACAATAGGCTGTTGACTTGGCGCTACTATCCATGCAAGGATAGGAGAATTAACCCTTTTCTTCTCCAATCTTCTCTCCGGACCTGCATAGTGACACCTGTCGGAGGAAGAAGGTTCGATGCGATGGATTGCAGCCATCCTGCACCAACTGCAGCACCTTTGGATTTCAATGCACGTAAGTCGCCAAAAGTGAACGCTCCTCCGATAATCAGCATGAGTCATACCTTTTACTCCTTGGCTGACCGCACTTCCTTCCTCCTCCATAGCTTCAATGACTCGGCCAAGAAGAGAGGCCCACCAAAGGGCTACATTGAAGCTCTTGAAAACAGATTGCACAGGATGGAGAATCTCCTTGGCGGACTCGTCCAAAATGGGGACCGCTCCAAGATAGATTTCGACAACTGGAGAGAGGAGCACGACGACGACCTCGACTCTTTGGATTCGGCCTGGCCACCTTCCCCAGATACTCCCATGCTAAGTCAAGTCCAGATAAGTGGTGGCCGCCATAACAGCTCTGCGCCAACGGACACTTCGAGAGCATCGACTTTCAACAGTCAATTTGGAGACGAGGATGAGGAAGAAGTCCTGCCTTTTGACCTAGAAGCGAGAGAAAAGATCAATGCCATCTCCGAGAACCTCTCAGCTCTCACTCTGGACGACGGTGGCTTCCTCCGATACTTGGGCAATAGCTCTGGAATTGACATGCTGCAGAGGAGCGAGATACTCAAGAATAGCCATCTGCTGGTGACCAAGCGCATGAAAGACCATCGGGACTGGCTGTTGCAAAAGGAAGGTCATATCGCTCAGATGGAGAGTCAGATGCCTATGCCTCCTCGAGACCTGGCGGAGCACTTGATCGATCTTTTCTTTACATACATCCATCCAAATATGCCGGTTCTTCACAAGCCCACGTTCATGCGTCAATATCGAAACGCAGATCCACACAAGAGACCTGCAAGAGTTCTGCTGTACGCCATGTTTGCGATTGCCTCGCGCTTCACTCACCATCCCGAGATCATTGGAAACGATCCTGAAGGTTTCGGAGACGAGTATTTTGATAGAGCAAAGAGGCTGATTGACTTTGAGTATGAGCTGCCGCGCCAATCCTCCATTCAAGCATTGCTGCTCATGGTCGTCTACCGTTTCACAAGTGCAAAGTCGGGCGGACGTGTCTGGGTCATGCTGGGTATGGCCACGCGAATGGCGCAGGACCTGGGAATGCATCGAAACTCTGCACGCTGGCATCTACCTCCGCTCGAGACTGAGATTCGTAAACGTCTGTGGTGGGCTTGCTATATAATGGATCGATGGGTGAGCGCCTGCATGGGACGGCCAATGGCCATTGACGACAATGACTGTGATGTCGATTATCCGTCGGTCGTGGAGCAGGACTGGGCTGACCTGGATGGCAGGGGTGAGTCGCCTCAGGAGGAGAGCGACAAGTTAAAGGAGCAATCTTGCTTCGCTCTACGTTATTTCGTCGAGTCGATCAAACTTTCGCAAATTCTAGGCCAGATCCTTCAACGAGTGTACTCAGCGCAGACCAGGAACCAAGACCCGGGTCAAGCTAGTTCGACTGTTGCAGAGCTCGACACAATGCTCACAAAGTGGCTTCTCGCCTTACCCCCCGACTTAAAATATGACCACAAGGTCGAGCTGATGAACCTTAATTGTTGGGTGGCAACTATCCATATATCATATTGTGAGTGCTCCTGCCTCTCCCTTAACAACAATTATGTAATGGGTTTTGATGATCAGCGCAATGGGACTAATTCTTGCTGTACCCTTGAATGAAAACGTAGACTCTGTGCTGATTCTCTTGCATCGCCCATACATGATCCCGTCGTCACTTACAAAGACAAATCTTTCAGAGTCGATGCCGTCCTTGAACATTTGTGTCTCAGCCGCAAACTCCGTGACACACCTAGCTGGAATGCTCACACAGGAAGGCTTTCTCAAATATGTGTGGTGCTTCACGACGTACGACGTTTTCCTTTCGTCGCTCATCCACTTGACTAACTCGGCGTCGCTTGATATGCGTCTGCAGATGCAGGCGCGAAAGAACCTGGTCAAGATGATCGCCTGTATGAAGAGCATTGGCGAACGTTGGTTTAACTCGGCCAAGTTCGCCGGCGTGCTTGAGGATCTCATGTGCGCGCATCTCAGCTTTGACGAGTACAAAGCAGACGGCCGTATATTGGAGTCTATTGCGAATACGGGAGATCCTGATTCCTTATATCCGATCGTTCTCAGGGATCAACATCATCCTTCTGGCGGCACACTCTTGTTTTCGCCAAAAGGCATCGGCGCACCCCAGACACCACCCTCGACTACGAGCACGCCCTCGTCTTCGCCCTCTACGCCGTCTATACATAACCCTGAGCTCCAAGAAGTCAAGCAAGAGCCCCTGGGCCAGGATCACGGAATCTTGCAGAACATCCATCAGAATAATGGCGCATCCTCCAATGCGGACAACAACGCGGCACAGGCACCAATATCCAGCAATGCGGCAAATCACCCTACTCTAAAGCCAAAGAAGAGTCGCAGAGGCATCTCCCAGCGAAACTCGCTCTTGTTCCAGACGAACCAAGCCAGTAGCGTTTCAGGATCCAGCCAAGCAGATCAGCCCATGTTCACATTCTCATCGCTCTCAACGCCGGGTATGTTTACACAGGGACAGGCCTTTGTTGATTACGGGCAGATGGCGAATCTGCAGCAGCAGCAACAGGTCCCTCTCCAGCCTCAGTCTCAGCAGAATCAAACTCTTGCTCAGCATCTGCAGCAGCATGCGTCACCACCACCACAACAACAGCAGCTTCAGCCACAACAACAACAACAACAGCAGCAGCAGCAGCAACAACAACAGCAGCAGCAACAACAATCGCAGTCATCACTGGCATTATGTGTCACTCCCTTGCTTTCGTCTCCATTGGCGCTGCAGGAAAGGTGCGCACAGCAACAACAGCTGCTTTCAAGCAATAACCAAAAATTGTCATTGGACTCAATTCAGCAACAACAGGTGCAGCAGCAACAACAGGTGCAGCAGCATCAACAGCTTTTACAGCAGCAGCAGCAAGAATTTTTGCAGCAGCAGCAGTTTATCCAGCAGCATCAGCTGAATATGCGTTTGCAAGAGCAACAGAAGCAGGCGCAGCAGCAACAACAGCAACAGCAACAATTTAACTCTCAGTGCTGCAATCATCAGGGTCAAGCTCACAACTGTCAGAACAATCTTAACAACGGTGGCTATGTGAGTGATGCAAGTGGCCAGGAGAACGGCACAACAACACCGACGGGAACTCAGGGTAATATTGCTGCAGGAACAGAGGATTACTCAAGTCTGGCATTATTCCCGGCACAGGAACTGGTGCAAGATCCGAACTTGATGGCTGTCCAGAACCCGTTCTTTGGGATTCCAAACACCATCGACTGGGACGAGTGGAATCAATACATTGCCAATGCAGGACTCCAGAAGCTCTAGACGTATTCCTTAATCGCTTCTTTTTTTTTTTTTTTTTGCTCCTTTGATTTCATGCACAGTTTTGTACCAATACCAGCAGCCCATTAGTTTAGTTCAGTTCATGCTTAACCCGTCTGCAAGTCCGATAATAAAGTATTCACGTTCTCATCGTCGCCTATTTATTTACAAGATCTTTAAGCATACCTCACCTCGCGAAAGGATGCTCCCTAATGTGACCAGAGCTGGCTTCCCTTTACTTGCTAATTCCGTAGCCAAGATAGACTAGTTACCACACTTGAGTCCAACTTGCTGGACAATCATCGCAAGCAGACCCGTCCAACCTGTCTGGTGCGAAGCCCCAAGTCCCTTGCCAGTCTCCGCATCAAAGTACTCATAGAACAGGACCAAGTCCTTGAAGAGCGGGTCCTTGTCTGCCTTGTCAACCCCGCCATTGGCAGGTCGTCTGCCTTGATCGTCACTCTGGACCAACTTCACCAATCGAACCTCAATCTCCCAGGCGACTTCCTCCAAGTTCTTCATGATGCCTGATCCGGTAGGACACTCGACCTTGAAGTCCTCTCCATAAAAGTAATGGAACCTTTTCAAGGAAGCGACCAAGAGATACGTAGTCGGTAACCAGATGGGGCCACGCCAGTTCGAGTTGCCTCCAAACATTCCAGAGTCAGACTCTGCAGGCAAGTAATCGACACGGAACTCCTGACCGTTCATCCACATGCTGAGAGGATTTTGTTGATGGAATTTAGAAAGCGATCGAATTCCAAAGGGACTGAGGAACTCGTTCTCGTCAAGGACCCGTTTAAGGACGGCGCGGAGCATAGTCTGATCGACGAGAGCGAGAAGAACAGAGCCGTTTTCTTTGGTGTCTTCATTTTTGAAGACACGCTCCGGGCGGTGCTTCTCGCGGTAGTCAAGAAGCCAATTGAGCCGACGCGTGAAGCCAGGGAAGAATTCGAGGTACTCGGGGTCGAGGGATAGGTTTGCGAAGAGGGGGATGACTCCCACTACGTTATTTTTGAGCAAGAAATGGGTGGAAGAATGGTTTATGCGATTATTATTTTGTTTTGTTTTGTTTAGTGTTTGTGCGCTGGGGGTCGTTGGGGTATTGTTGTATAAATATATTTCGATTGATGAGAGATTTTTGTTTCCTTACCCAAGCTTCGTGTTTTGAGCCGCTGCGTGTGTCCTCCAGGCCATGAGATCGAGTCATAGAAAAAGTTGTCGGTTGAATCCCAGAGCGACTTTTCTTCGCCGCCTGATTGGTAGGTCATGGCATCCGAAATGTGAAAAAAGTGTTCCAGGAACTTGGACGCGATATCTAAATGTTGAAAAAAAGTATAACATAAAGCTTAAAAAACTAAAGTCCGAGCGGCAAAAATATGTACCTTGGGACAAAACTTACCTTCGTAAACAGGGTTCCTCTTGGCTAATTCCAGCGCGATGTGTAGCCTATGAAAAAGACGTTAGTGTTTTTTTCTTTTTCGGCCTGAAGCTTATGTGATAAAAACAACAACATGATAGATGACAGATAGACACACCACACGCACGGACTCAATAAGCTTACATGCAAAGGGAAAAGAAGGCCATCCACGATGTACCATCTGCCTGTCGCAATGTCGCACCGTTGGGCAAGGGCTCCGATCGATTGAAAAGTCCAATGTTATCGAGCCCAAGGAAACCACCTTCAAAAACGTTATTGCCCTCCGTGTCCTTTCGGTTCACCCACCAAGTGAAGTTTAGCAACAGCTTTTGGAAAACGCGTTCCAGGAAGAGAAAGTCCTTACGTCCGTAGATTCGGTCCTCAGTTTTAAAAACCTGCAACGCAGCCCACGCGTGAACAGCTTATCAAGAAGTCCAAAAAAAAAAAAAAAAAAAAAAGGAAGGCACCCTGTAGATCAGATTTGTATAGACACCCTCCTTGTACACTTACGAGGGTTGACATCCGTAAAATTCCACTCGTATGCAGGGATCTGTCCGGATGGATGCATGTACCACTCCCTAGTCAGCAGGTCCAGCTGCTTCTTTGCGAACGTCGGGTCCACAATCGACAAGGGGATGCAATGAAAAGCCATGTCCCAGGCTGCAAAGAACGGGTACTCCCACTTGTCTGGCATCGACAAGATGTCTTCGATATACAAGTGTTTCCACTCACGATTCCTCAGGTTATGTCTCTCTGGTGGAGGTGGCACCCCCACAGGATCGCCTTTCCTCCAAGATCGCTGATCAAAGTGGTACCACTGCTTCGACCAAAGCATCCCCGCCAGAGCTTGGCGTTGGATTCTTTGAAGATCCTTATCCAGATGTTTAAGCGCCAAGCTGCCGTAGAACTCTTCGGTATCCTTGATACGGTCTTCAAAGACCTGATCGAATTCTTCCTCGACAATGCCCTCTTGACCATTGAGAGGCTGCTTGCGATTAAATCGGACGCGCAACTCAACATGTCCTCCAGCAGGAACGTTGTCAAACCGGTAGACACCCGCAGCCTTGGTACCCTGACAATCCTTTTGGTTGATTGCGTCACTATTGCCATTGACCACATATTCATGGAAGCCGTCCTTGACATAAGGGCTATGGTTGGGATCGTTGAACAACTTTTGGAGATTCGACTCATTGTTGGTAAAGATCAATTCTGGCGCGTCTGTGGCAGCTCCTTTGGGTGCAGCTTCGAAATGAATCCAACGGTCACCCAAAGACTCATGCTTGGCCTCAATGGTAAGGGATCCAGTCTTTTTTAAAGAAGGAACCTCCACTTCGCCTTCAGGTAACCAAGCCCAGGTGTTTCGGAACCAAAACTGGGGGACGATAGTGAGAGGTGCGTCCTGGGGTCCTCGGTTGTGGGCCGTGATCTTCACGAGAATATCGTCAACGTCCTGGCCGTCCTTGGCGTATTCGACAAAGACGTCAAAGTACTTGTTTTCATTAAATACGCCAGTGTCCAGAAGCTCGTACTCGGGCTCAGTGCGGCTCCTGCGCGTACCCTCTTCAACCAAATGGTCATATGGGAACTCTGCCTGAGGGTACTTGTACAGATACTATTCGAGAAGCATTAGTAAAGCATTAGTAAAGCATCAGTGGCTTACAAATCTGAAAAGGTCTTGAAGGATATGAACCTGGGTCCTTCCATTCCCCGGAACAAGAATTCAATCATGTGCTTACTTTCATGTACGAGTGCGTTGGGGTGTTTTCCAGGTAATAGTACAGCTCCTTGACGTCCTCGCCATGGTTGCCTTTAGATCGAGGAGACCATTGCGACTGATCAGAACGAAATAAATAGTAACAGCCGACAAAAAAGTGAAGCAGTATCGTGAAGTTTACCTTCGTGGTTTGTCAGACCAAAGAGTCGCTCCTTTAGGATCTTGTCCTTGCCGTTCCAGAGCGCGACTGAGAAACAGAGTCGCTGATGGTTGTCGGACACACCCGCCAGACCATCCTCGCCCCAGCGGTAAGTCCTAGACCGAGCATGCTCATGTGGGAAAAATTGCCAGGCATCTCCATCAGCACTGTAGTCTTCGCGGACCTGGAGGATTCCACAGAGTAAGTTTATCATAAGTCCTCATGTTGTTCGTTACTTATTCAACTTCAGTGCCCAGGATGTATTCGGGGACTTACCGTGGCCTTTTAAATTTATGACAGGACAGAAAGCAAATGAGCGATCAGTAGAGAGTAAAACAAATAACGATCAGCAATAGGGACCAGCGCTTGACACTTGGAATAAGCCTGCTGCGGTGATGAATAATCGCCAATTGCACCGTTGTTTACCCATTGACGCTCTGAGAGATAAGGGCCCCATCTGCACGATCATGTCATCAAAAGAGAGAAAAAAAATAAATGTTGAGGGACGTGGATAATTTTTTTGCAAGGCTGAGACAAAAGTGTCCCAGCGTACATGTTCACTCCACAAGGCATTCATTCCATGGGAGGGTACCTCATCCAATGCTTCGAACGCACATCCGATTGAGAGAGTCGCTTAATCTCCTCCGAGGAGTCCCTTGAGATCACTTTTGTGTCGACCTTCATAGTGGCAAGAAGGAATCAGACTGCAGTGGAAGAAAAAAAAAATACAGAGGAAAGGATAGAAAGAGAGAAAGTGCGAGAGAGAGAGAGAGGAAAAGAAAGGAGGATCGATCGTGACAGCCAGCGAGCAGTGTTGCATGCGTTATGTGTTTGCATGTATTCGTGGCATGCTCGATCTTTGGCTGCGTGCGACCGTCTGGTTGGTTTTCTTGGGGCTGTACCACCGTCTGTCACTAGCCCAGTGAGTGCGCCATCTCGTCATGCGTGGTGTACACACATGTCTCCCTCAGCTCTCTCCAGTATATCCATTGGCTGCGCTTGAAGACAAGACAGATCAGCGCTCGTCATCGGCCCCGCTCTCCATCATAGATATCATCGCAAACCGAGATTTAAGAAGAAGAAACCCCGTTCCATCATGCACATTCCGTAAACCCTTGCTCCCGTGCGAAACAAACGGCATGCATCCCCACAAACAACAAAAACGTGATTCTATTTGCTGTTTATTTTGTACATGTTTCCTTCAATGATGCTATCCGTGGCACGTTATGCTGCCATGTCCGTCAACCTCAAATTTTCCAACTCCACTTGACTGACCCATTAACTTCCCTAGGTAATTCAAGAAGCGCGCTCGACTAGTGCACAGCGATAGAACGCGTCGATTCCCTTCCCCTGTCAGCGCTTTTCGCCACGATCCTGCTCCACCTGTGTGTTCTATTCGTTTGTGTGTGTGTGTGTGTGTGTGCTCAAGTGCGCAGTTCCTGTATGGTCCCGGTCTCCTTTAGCATGAAATTAGAGATTGAGCGTCGTCCGCCCCTTCAAACGAAAATCAAATGCATCCTGATCCGTTTCCATCCCCCAAAGAGTGTGCGACACAGTCCTGGTTTATGAAAAATTCCTTGGCAGTGTCGATCTCCGATGTGATTCCTTAAAAATATATGTTGAAAGTGGTAATTGTTGTAGTAGATGCACGAAAAAAAAATAAAAGCAAATAAATGAAGAAAAGAACTGTCGACTCCCGCTTCCGCTTCTGTGGTTCTCCCGAGTGATTTCTTTCCTGAAGGTGGATTACTGTGTCGCCTGCGTAAATTGATACTGACTGAGACCAATGTTACCGTGAGCATCTCTGATAATGATACCGCGGATCGTGCCTAGAACTTCATGTGGTTCTGGCATCGACAATCGAGGGGCATCGCTTGGACCAGACATAAAATCAGTAGGCAGAGGAACAGCCTTGTGGCGGCCGGGTTGGTTAGCGGTAAAAGGCTGAAGGTGAAGGCCGGCACCAACGTGTTGTCCAACAGCAGCAGCGACATTAGCACTCATATCCCAGCCACCAGCTGCTGCAGAATATGCATACTGCTGCTGGGTGGCAAGCGACGCGGGATCTTGGCCATAGGTAGCATATGGGTATCCAGAATAATCCGTCGGTCCTGGCACAGGGTATGCCTGAGGCTGTCCATAGGCGCCATACCCCGCCTGAGCAGCGTGAGGGTCGACATGTGGTGGCTGTTGATGTGAGGTCGACGGGTAATGCTGAGGATACATGGGGTTCGCAGCCTGGGACTGTGCGTGCGGAACATTAGAACTGTCAAAGTGTGCACCATGGGGCTTGGGAGGGAGGGATGGGTGTGAGGTGAGTGGCGATCCAGTCGCACCGCCGGGTCCAGGATGCCTGCTGTCGCGGGGTGGCACAGCATTGCCTGTATCAAGGCGGTCCCGTCTCCTATCATCATATCGCCCGCCTCCTGCACCAAAAGGACTCTCGTTTCTTGCAGCGGGAGGAGGTGGGCGATCTCTGAACTCGCGAGAATCTCGCATGTCGCGCATGTCCCTTGGGTCAGGACGGCCCATCTGGCCATGTCCTGGCGCCCTCATACCCACGTCTCTTGGATCGCGGCGCTCATAATCGGGGCGTCGGTAGTCATCACGTCGATCAGGGTAGTAATCGTCACGATATGGTGGTCTGTCTTGATAGCCGCGAGGGGGGCCTCTAGTGTCCCTGAACGAAGGTCCACTTGCATCAGGAGGACCTGCAAAAGGAGTGCCGTAGTGTGGTGGTCCTGCAGCCGCTGGTGGAAACCGACCAGCGGCATATGGGTGAGGACGAGTTCCTGGTGGTCCTGGAGGTCTTCCACCTCTGGTCGGGTATGGACTTTGTCCAGATCTACCGGACCTTTTCGGTTCTATTTCTACTCGTTTGTAAAACTGGTCCCAGATCTGGACTACAGTACTGAGTTCTAGGGTTTGTAAAGACAGAAACGTGGTAACATCAGTTGGAACTGAGCAACATAAGAGAGGCAAGTCAAGGCAGGAAGTAGATCCTGAAGCCTCCGTTCTCAGTGGCGTGAATCGTTACCAAGGTTCTTGGCAGCAGTTTCTTCGTTGTCCTGATCCGACTCTTGCTTTCTGGGCTTAATTCCATCCAGGTACAGATCCACGCGGATGTCGTAGATGGCGTCATCATAACTCTTGAAGACTGAAGATTCATCTTCGAATCTTTGTTTGATCACCTGCAAAAATGGCCGAGGATGTATGGTGAATTGGCGTGTCAAGAATTTCCTTTGTGGCGTTGAAGTATCCTGTTGCGCTTTGTTGACAAGGTACTTACGTCTCGTTCTGGATCAACATCCTTGAGTAACTCCTTTCCCTGGTCATCTACCTCACCAACAACGCGATCACGGGCAGAAGTCAAAACAAAATCGTTGGAGTAGTTACGGAGATCTGTTGCGAGAGCTTTTTTGTCGCTCACAATGGCTGTGATCTCTTCGGGTGTCTTTTTGCATAAGTATCCCAGGATGTGCTAGAGCAGGAAGCAGGATTAACGTTAGTTTAGATCGTGGGAAATTCATCATTTACTCTGCTTCGCGACGCAGCAGAATGTAGTGCTAACCTGTTTACTGCAGTCTTGGAGTAGGAGATGCAGGGGCTGACCAGTTCTACGCGGTCGCCTTTTCAACGGCTGAGTTGGTGCTGGCTTATTTGGTACCGGGGACTGATGCTGCTGCTGAGTTTGTTGAAGATCGGGTGTCGAACCCGCGGCATGTCCTTGTTGAGAGGGTGAGCGAGGCTCCGAGTCACCCCTAGCACTGTGCTCGGCCTGGGTGGCGTTGGTAGGCGGGGTGCTTTCGGCACTCTCCGAAGGAGTAGGAATCTCAACCTCCATCACAGCAGAACCGACAGACTCTTGAGCGGACTGCTGAGGCTCTTGTGGGTTGTTCCCAATAGTGCTTTCGCTACTCTCCTGCTGGTCCCGATTCTCCATGGTGTTGACTGACTTGACAGAGGAATGCGAAGTGAAGTCAAAGATAAATTTAGTGCTTTGCGCCTGTTTACAAACTTCTGCAATCGCCAGTCTCGCAAAGCCACCGCAACCGCGTTTTAATTTGTTTTACAGGATTTTGCACGCGTTTGTCTATTTTTTTATTTTTTTTGGAGTCCATTACCCAACACACGTCGAAGGACCATCAATGGCAACCCAGGAGTGCGCACTGCTCAATGTGTTTGGGCCAACTCTCACCAAGAACCCTACAGCGCTTAGAGAATGTACAGCATAACAACAGTGAACGGATGAATGTACAGAATGGGCAAAAGCTTTCGTTGCTCACTATTTTTATGCTCTCCATGTACCTTCCCTACCCCAGGTCTGAACCTCCTGCAGATATATCGCATCGAGCCTGAGACCCTGCATTCAAAATGGGAGGCCTACATCATGAATAAGACAAGTGCCTCAGGAGATGGGGACGAGGGATCCATGACACCAGCACATCTGGAGGGCTTTAAGAACAGTCTTCATCGCGCACTAGAACAGCAGTCGCAGCAGCAGAGCTATCAGTCACAGGCATCTTTGTCGTCGTTTGCGACACCAAAGAGGGCTACAGTCAAGTCGCGGTATCATGGATATGGCGCACCTGCTTTGATGGCTAATCACGAAATGGATATCGACCTCACGGATGATTTGTATGCAATTTATGCTTATCTGTGGACACCGTTTCGACATTGCGCATACGTTGTCTTTATTCACTAATGCGAATAATCCGTTATATACATGTTTAGTGGGTTACCCGACAGTAGGTCTAACTTCGCAATGCCTACGACGCCGATCAGGAACAGAGGCAACAGTGGCATCGCTCCTGTACCCATTTCCCCATCGCAACAGTCCCCTTCATCAAAACAGTTTGCACTTCGCAAGAACATGTCAGAAACCGAGGAGACATTAAACAGCCATTTGTCAATACGCCAGTCAGCACCAAACACCAGCTCAGACTACAGGAACGTCATCGGTTTGGAGGTCGCCGTGAAGCCCTATCGTTACATGTTTGAAAAACTCAAAGAAAAGGGCGAAGGTACAGTGCACATGATTTTGCCTCTCCTTCGTACTACTTTCGCTGAGTAGAGATGACTCCTGTAGGAAGATGTACTAACATCGGCTTGATTGTGTCTTCAGCTCTTGACGATAGAATCGGTTCGTTCGCAGAGATTTACAAAAAGGCATACCCCGACACTGAATTTCGCGATGCAGCCTATCCATATCGGGCTGTTGTTACTGT
Organism: Dissophora ornata; assembly: GCA_025201705.1. Classification (NCBI taxonomy): domain Eukaryota; kingdom Fungi; phylum Mortierellomycota; class Mortierellomycetes; order Mortierellales; family Mortierellaceae; genus Dissophora; species Dissophora ornata. The sequence continues at coordinate 23,454 of MU616708.1, read as the reverse complement.
GGTCGGAAGGATTTGCTCCGACGCCAATGAAGGCAAGGCCAATGAACGTTCACTCGTCCTGGAGACGAGTCATTCGCTGGGAGGGGGTGCGAGGGTGAAACTGGACCTCGCTGAGATTCCAGGATTCAGTTTCTTCCCTGGCCAGATTGTAGTATTGAGCGGTATCAACTCGAATGGGGCGACCTTTGCCGTAACACGCGTACACGAGGTACTTTTGTGGTCAATTGAGTTAGTAGCTTGAATGCATCATCATCCTATTGTTTCTATGTCACCATTTAATAACCTTCCGATACTGTAGTTACCAAGGCTACCAATGGCAACTATCAGCCCAGTGGAGCTCGAGAATTTTCAGTATAGAAAGATGGGTGGCCAGCCTATCAAGATGATCGCAGCGGCCGGACCGTACACTCTGAACGATAACCTGCTCTTCGAACCGTTTGTGGCACTCATGCAGCATGTGAACAAGGAACGACCAGATGTGCTGCTGCTGGTTAGTATTGTATTAAATGCAATACGAACTCATTTCGCGGGACACCAGAGCCTCTAAAGCTGCGCCAATTTCTCACCCACCATGTCGCCTGCTTTTTAGATGGGGCCGTTTGTGTCTTCTCAGCACCCTCTGATTGTGTCCGGAGACGTGAATATGACACCCGAGGCATACTTTGCAAAATATATTTCTTCAGTACTCGCACAGCATCAGGAGCGCTATCCCAAAGAAATGCAGATTTTGCTTGTGCCAAGTCTACAGGACGTCATTCACGAGACGGCAGTTTTGCCGCAGCCAGGATTCGAGCACATTCGTCCTCTTAGACTACCAGCAGTAAGTTGAGTCATACTCGTCGACTATATAGCAACATCGTGACCACATGTCAGAAGCAGGGGTTTCAGGACTGATTCTGTTCTTTGTTTCTAGGGAACGTATTGCCTGCCAAACCCAGCACAGTTCACAATCGACAAGATGGTGTTTGCTGTTAATACCGCAGAAGTTTTGATGCATCTAAGTGGCGATGAAGTTGCACGTAATCCAGAGCGGACAGATCGCATGGGTCGTCTCGCAAAGTACCTTGTCGAGCAGCGCAAGTATGTCCTTGGTCACTTTCAGGCTGAAATGCGATGTAAAAATGACTTGTTGCTCAACGAGTTATTCTTTATTGTAATAGTATGCATCCTGTCTACCCTGGGCTGACTTCTGATATCGAGAGTGGAGTGGATTTCAATCAATATGACTTAATGGATCTCAAAACATGCCCCGACGTTGTAATCTTACCGAGCAAGCTTAAAGGATTTGCCAAGGTAACGTGCTTTGAACTGCTGCAATTTTTTTTTACTTGCACCGAATCAGGGGCTCTTATTGACCTTTTCCCCCTTTCGTAGACTGTGGATAATATCGTGGCCGTGAATCCGAACCAGCTCAGCAAGGCCCAAACTGGCGGCATGTTCGCCCGTTTGACCATCCACCCGATCTCTGAGAGTGTCCTTGGTGATGCAGTGATGATGATGGACGAGGAGGATACGCAGAGCATGACAACTTATCATAGGGTCTATGAACGCTGCCGAGTTGATCTTGTCCGCGTATGATTGCGATATAGTTGACATTCTTGTTCGCCATCCAATACATATGCCTGCGCCTCTTAATATGATAATCGGTCATATCTCACAATATTGTCTCCTGTCCAGAGTCTATGATTGCAAAGGGACATCTTCCAGTGTCTCCTTACTCGTCCCTATTAGCAGCTGCAACTGCGCCCCCACGTGCAGCTTTGGTGATTGTGCATGGATGAAAAAAAAACAATTTTTATTAATAGGATTTGAAATCGCCCATCCCATGGAATATTAGACCGACCAACGCTCTGTCGAAAGGAGAAAGAAAATATTTTCTCTCTACTTCTTGGGAGTCTCAACGAAGCCGGGGAAGCAATCATTGACGGTTTTGCTGTGCTTGTTAGTAGCATGCTCCTCGAGGCTAAGGCAAATGAGCCAAAAAAAAAAAAAAAAAAAAAAAAGGCGCAAAGATAAGCATCTGGCTCGCCACGGACTCCTATAACAAGCAGCCTCCACGATGAAAGGGGATATCCACTTACGCCTTGATGCGGATAGTGCAGAGGAAGGTTTGACGGCAAGTCTGGCAAACAATGCTTTTGGCAGCCTCGTTCTAGATGTTGGGTGACGATAGAGAGACGTATAAGCAAACTTGATCTGTCGTGAATAAATAGAGGCAAAAAAGCACCAATAGGATATCTCTACTTACGGCCTTGAGCTGACTGTTGGCAATGCCGCCTGCGTTCTTGGCATTGCGCTCGCGCTTCATCTGTGCTTTTTGACCCTACATTCGAAGAAAGCGCAAGGCAGAGAGAAAAGAGGTACGAGGAAGAAAGACAGTTGACAGGCGCAAAGGTTTAGTTGGTTTTCAAAGAATAGATTTCATGTAGAATGAAGGGGGAAACTGCATTGAGGGAGAGTGTACTAACGTTGCCCATTGTGGATATGAATGTATGTTGTTGAGGTGAATGGAAACAAAGGAGGAAAGAGGCCGAGGTCAAGGAAAAGTGGTTCAGACCAAGGGCCAGTAGGCCAGGGCGATTTGAGCGAACCTGAACAACACACAAGCCACCTCCCTGAAATTTCTACTTAGTTGCTGGCTCTGCGCGAGAAGTGTGAAAGTCCTCTTTCATTTATTTCAACAACATGTCCGCAAAGGGTGCGTTATTGTAGATTGACAGTCACACTTCACTATGTCTGGCATGTCTGAAGACAGGAATCCGACCCACAGGATCGTATAGTCAATTCAACCCATCCATCGGTGCACGCAGGACATCCATCAATCAATCTTTTAATGCCGTATCCCAATTCCAACTGCGGGGCGGAAAGATATCGTGCTCAATTGCACCCAGTGTCTGGAACAGCGACATTCTTCTCGCCATCAGTGAAACGAACAATGACCTGCCGATTCGCACTGTGCGGATAGCATTGTGAGGGCATCATCAGGAGTCGCTGACGGGAATTGGAAGGAATGTCCATCTCGCCAACAGACCCACGGAACTACATCACCTGGCGGCAGCACCAAGGCGGAAACTTTACCACAGCGATTTGGCTGCCAAAGCAAACTGAATTGATGGAGGGCATTAGCGGATGTTTTGATAACTCCACTGTGCAGCATTCAACTCTTCTTGCCTCATGGCCCCCATTTTAAAGCCCAAACAACCCTACCATTCGCCTTCGAAATCTACCAATCTCAGGATCTCTTGATGGAGCGACTGGACTATAGTATAGGCAACAAGATCTCGAATCTGATTGCTAATTTCTGGATCAACTTTTTTCTGCACCTTTGCTGCACTAGGTGGAGCTGCTTCCGGAAACAAGTTCCGCATGACCTTGGGTTTGCCCGTCGGTGCCGTTATGAACTGCGCCGACAACTCTGGCGCCAAGAACTTGTACGTTATCTCCGTTAAGGGAATTCACGGTCGTCTCAACAAGTTGCCTGCCGGTGGTGTCGGTGACATGGTTATGGCCACTGTCAAGAAGGGAAAGCCAGAGTTGAGAAAGAAGGGTATGTTCTTTAGCCGTTACTGGAGATATTCTAATGACAGGGACAGGAACTATCTTGACGTTGTAGGAGAAATGGAGTTTGACTGATCGTTCGTTTTTTTCAACCCAATTAGTTATGCCCGCCGTCATTATCCGCCAGCGCAAGGCTTGGCGCCGTCGCGACGGTGTCTTCATCTACTTTGAGGGTATGTCCTCACCACCGATCCCCACACTTCCAATGCTATTTCCCCATAATAATCGCAAGTTACACAGAAGACTTATCATGTATTCATTTATTATTTATCGTTAGACAACGCCGGTGTCATTGTCAACCCCAAGGGTGAGATGAAGGGTTCCGCCATTACCGGCCCCGTCGGTAAGGAGTGCGCCGATCTCTGGCCCCGTATCGCTTCCTGCGCCGGTACCGTCGTTTAAATTCGATTTACACCGACTCATCAGCTCAAGTTGCAATAAAAATAAACTGGTCATTCTATACGCTTTGAATGAAACTTTGCTTTTCCTCCTCCGAGTTTGCTTTCAGATGCTGATGACTATCATGTCGTACGCCAGCAATGGTATTGTCAGTTATCTTGCCTCCAACTTGTTCTCTGCTGGGAGTTAGATTCTTTATTTTGTACACGATTTCTCTGTAACACCTGCGGTAGCCTCCTCTCTCCTACAGTCCAGTTCACTATTGATGCTTCAAACTCTCCTCCCAAGATCGACCTCCTAAACGATGTTGCGGAGAACTACAGTAACAATGTATAAAAAAGGATCCAATGGTTAGATATCCTGCGTATGCAAAAGACTAGTCGGAATGCTATGATACAAAAACACCACATGAAATAGAACTCATACCGAGAATGACAGAGTCTCCACGCAAGAACAATTTGCTGATGAACCGCTCCTTGTTGACAGGCTTTGCCTTCTTGCCTTTGCCCGCTTTTGGAACCTCAGTCCACATCTGTATGTTGTTATGAGGGGGTTCCGTGAGCATTATTGCGTAAGAAAATATAATCAAAACTGCGGCTCTTAGACGGAATTGTCTTCGACCCCATGCAAGGGTGTAGCAGGAAATAATGAAGCGCTTTCATTACCTCTTTGACGTTCTCCAGCACCATGTTGCAGTGGCGATCGAATGCCTTGACTCTAGCCAACAACTTCCTGTTATTTCTGCAGCTGATAAGAATCTGTGTGTGGTTCTTAACGGACTGTTGCAGGACTGAGAGTGGGCCAGTGTTGAACTCTTCTTCTTCGAGCTTGCGAAGCTCGTCCTCCGTCATCTCACTCTTTGGCTTTGCGCTGCTATTCAAATCCGAATCAGAACACAGAAACACGCGTTAGATCGACCATGTGGATGAGACAGAGCTTGGACGTGTTGTAGCTCTCCGAACATCCTTCCTGTAATTGCTATTTCATGGCCTGGCAGCAATGTAGAGGAGTATACTAACCTCATGGTTGTCTATGGTATGGTGTGGATGATCGATGTGTGTTGTTGTTCAGCTGTCCTTTGTGCTTGAGAACTAGGTTTGGAATTAAATAATAATTGATAGGCAATAGAGGTATTGGAAGACATTTGCGATGCATATCATACATCTGTGAAATGCATTCCAAGCGCGAATGCGATCCATCATCATCTACGTCCCGTCCCCCGCGTTACATCACCCCCCACAGCTCTCGGCATCATGAACGAGTTCAAGTCTTCCACCAACGCTCTCTTGTCGTCGTACTTCAAGGGTAAATTCCTCGCCAACCTTCTCTGTTCGGCCCGCCACTCGATGCCCACAGTTTCACGCGACGTGCGTTCTAACCCCGAGAATATTCAACTCTTTTGACAGAGACACCACGGTCCTTGAAGTTGATCGACAGTTATATGGTCTATGTGCTTTTGACTGGAATCATTCAGTTTGTCTACGTTTGTATCGCTGGAACCTTCCCCAACAACGCCTTTTTGGCAGGATTTATCTCGACCGTTGCCGCCTTTGTTCTCGCTGGTGAGTAGCAAGCGCATGAACGGCCCATTGTTGCCGATACAACGCACTGCCATGCAACTGGACATCTCCATTGTATTCACGACTCTGCACTTCTCTCTCTGTCATTGTAATTCTCACTTGCAGCCAACCTCCGTATCCAAACCAATCCAAAGAATGCATCTCAGTTCCCCACCACTAGTCCTGAAAGGTATGGCATAGATTTACGTCTCTCAGGATATGGGGTGGGCATGTCGACAATTTATCTAACAGTTGATCTTCAATGGATCTCTCCCTTCATCTACTAGAGCATTTGCTGACTTTATTGCCTGTAACGTCGTGGTGCACTTTGCCGTTGCCAACTTTCTCGGATGAAAAAAGTACTACTGTTCAGTTCTTCATGGGATATCGCTATCACTTCATACCCAACCGTTCATCCTCCTTCTGGCTAACCTTTCGGCATACTTTTTTACAACCTCTGACAACTGCTGCCCTGCATAATTTTGCCCTTTGTAAAATAAAAAAAAAATCTATAAAACATCCGATAATGAATTTCCGGTGATGAATAATTTCTCTTTTGTGGCTTGAAGTGGGAACTAAGGGAGGTTGTGAGGAGTGGAGATACAAACAGACGGCTCCTTCCAATTATCGACCCCATCTCGCCATCTCTCCCTCACCCATCCATCCATCAGCCATGTCTCAATTCTGGAAGCCCACTCTCACGTAAGTGATCTCTGGCGAATCCCTCCCCTAGAACGCACTAAGTACTACGATTACCACTTCAGGACCACACCCGATAATGGCACAAGCAACTCGTCTACAGATCGCATGATCAACAGTACCTCTTCCGGGTCTTTCCTTGCATCAATCGACGAGATCTAGCTGGTGACCTTGGTTAGGCACAAAGCACTTTACCATTCAATTTGATCGCCATATCCAACTCTACGCACACCGGCTCAATGCAACCAACACACAACCTCGCTCAACACGGTGCAAGCCTCCTCACTTCATGCTGCTTCGGACACAGTATACCCCTGAGCCTTGATGCCTCAGTCATGTGCAAGATCCTAATCTTGTCTTGATTTCCTTCACCATTGCTTTTCCCTCTCAACAGCTACTTGCAGTACGCTCAGGTCTGCGCCCGCGCTGTCCGCAACTCGCTCAAGGAGGAGGCTCGCGTCGTTGCCGTCCGCCGCGACGAGCAGGGATTGAAGTACGCCAAGTGGGAGAACGGCAAGCAGGGTGATCTCGTAAGTGAACGTCTCCAGCGCGTTTGCCTGTCTCTTTCGGAGCGAGAAATGGTGTATCGCACGAATACTGAACCGCACACGTTCTTTCTCTTGATATTGCTCTACAATGCCTTAATAGAAGAACACTCTGAACACCCGCACCGCTGCTTAAATATCATTTGTGGCCCATTTTCATTGTTCGACGCATTCCTTTCCAGCACAAACGACAGTGAACGGATGATCAGGACAAGCGATCGAGGAAAAGCAATAAATCCGCTCTCAAAAATACATCCCTCCACTCTTTTCTCTCATGCTTTCTCGCCTCATTTGAAAGATATCGTACAAATAAACAACACCTGTGCCCACAGAAGGCATAGACAAAAATACCGCTCGCATGGCATTCCTTCCCCTCTTAGTCTGCAAGCCATTATCGTACTTATTTTTACTACAATCCAAAGGGGCTGGAAAGAGAAGGAAAGGGACGACGATAATACAGAGTCGAGAGATATATATTAGGGAGGAGGACAATGATACAGCTGCCATGTCGATGCTTGCTATCGAGAAAGGTTTGTTTACTGGCAGCAGGCTCCGCCACCATTTGCCGCGCCTATCGGCAGAGACGAGCCTCCGGTGTGCATGGGGCCGATCTTGATACCATGCGCCTACGAGTACGAAGACAAGGTTTTAAGGATTTGGATCAGATACATTTCTCTATTCTCCAAATCTTTAGCCATAGTGTCCACGGTGCTCCTTACCTCGTTATGAATGTCAAAAATGCCGCTTTGAATCTTTTCATAGATGTTGGTTGCAGTCTCCACGAAAGCCTATTGATGTTTGACGAGTTTTTGGAGAGAAAGTTAATATTATGATCTGGACTACGAAGAGGAGAGAAAATAAAGGAGGGAGGGCTTCATACCTCTTCGACGTTGGCAGAGGTTTTAGCAGAGGTTTCCATGAAGAAAAGTCCATTTGCCTTGGCAAAGGCTTCGCCTTCTTCATATGACACTGCTCTCTTGTCCACTAAGTCGCTCTTGTTGCCGATGAGCATGATCGTCGTATTGGCATTTGCATGCTGTCTGGCATCTTCCAGCCAGGTCGTCAGATGCTTAAAGGTGTCTCTCCTAAAGGTTGTGAAAGAGAATTTTCAAGGTAACCACTCTCAGTCCTGCTGACCTGAATTTTTTTTAAAAAAAAGCAAATATTGCAAGTTCATCGTACCTCGTGATATCATAGACTGACGGGAGAACAAATAATGAACACAACGCACGTTAGAAATCATAAGCGAATGTTACTGCACAGAAGGACCAGAGCACGCGACTCAAGAACCACAAACTATCTTTACCCAGAAGGGCACCAGCAGCTCCTCTGTAGTAGCTTCGAGTGATGCTCCTGAAAGATTCCTGTCCAGCCTATTGGGTGTTACACATGTAATACACGGCACGCGATAGATCAAGATGATGATATTAGACTGACGGTTCTGTTCTTGATTCCCTTACGCTCGAGGGCTTCGAGAAACCGAGATAGATAACGATGAAAGACCTTTGACCTCTTCACATACCGTATCCCAGATCTGAAGCTTGATTTGCTTTCCAGCGACAGAGACGAAGCGAGCCCCGAATTCCACTCTAGGTGATGAAAGCTAAGCATAAGCATAATGTGATGTTTCTGTCCTAAAGTAAAATAAAATACCACTAGGAGATGCGTACCCGATGGTCAGATCATGAGCAGGCTGGAAACGCTTATCGGTGAACTGCAAGAGTAAGCAAGACTGGGGACGGGAGGCAAAGGTTGTCAGTGCGTATGGCGAAGTAAAAGAAGAAGAGGTTGTCAGCTCCTGAGATGAACTGAACCTTTCACGCAAATTGTCCCAACAAAATATTTCTTGTCTCTCCTGTCTTAGTTTCATCGACTTGACGTACCTTGCCGACACCTAAGAGAAGAGTCGAATGAGAAATGAGTAAGCATTGAGTTGGAGGCAATAAAGCTCATCTAAAGGAGTGTTAATTTAGTCCATGCAGCAGCACAGTGTCCTACCAGTGTCACCGATAATGATGTACTGTCAAGATGGAAGACGAGAGTTTGAACATTAGGGCGGTATTTCATTTTCAAAAATAAGTTATTAATTGAATGCATGGGTAAGCATTCGTTGGTATTTACTTTGATGATGTAGTCGTAGTTGAAGCTGCTGCTCATGTTGGGAAGAGTATTCGTTGCGCAAGAAAGTTTTGTGTGTTAGGGTATGGATGAAAGAAGACGCAACTCCATTTCGCTCATAGAACAAAGACTCCTAAAAAAAAAAAAAAAAAAAAAAAAAAAAAAAAAAAAAAGCACGTCACTTGACCACCCATGCCCAAGACGAACAAAGCGCCATCACTTCCCGAAATCAGACTTTACTGGCCCCCTGGAGAACTGCTGATTCCTTGTGGTGTACATCATATGTTCAACTCATCTTCAAGCATAGCGCCAGGTGCAGCGTCAGGAACAGGACCACCTGTTAGGGGGGCATCACCTCTTCCGCAAACCTCCTCCGCGGGAGGAAACGGCGCCACCTCGTCAACGTACGACAGCCCCCAGTTGTCGTCAGTTGGAGCTCCATCCTCCAATGCCACAAAGTTGCTCTATCTTCATAATGACTTCTACTCAAAACGGGAATTCCTTATCGAGCCCGCCTACTTTCCCAACGTCCAGCCCAACGACCTCTTCGAAATTTATGACCCAGCCCTGCCCAGCGACACGTCCAAGAGGCTGGTTATTCAATGGAGCGGACTCGACAAGGATACCCATCTCAAGGCGCCCGTACTGGTATGTTAGAAGGGTCTGTGCGACTGAACAAGTAGGTGGATTAAAATCGTACTACATTATGCTGACCGACTATATTACACCCAGGTATCACTAGCCAGCAATGTCGCCAAAGCGTTTGGACTGTCAAGGCAGGATGTTATTGTGCAAAGGGTAAGGAGACAGTATTATACGTGTATTTATTGAGGATATACGTATAGCACGAAACTAACAAGGGCGTGCCTATTGCAATACCAACTAGGCGGACCCGAGCCAATATGCTGCAAAGTATGTAGAGCTGACCTTTCGGGACCAATATGTCGGGCGGAGCGACATGTGGCGATTGAGAACGAGTCTGGTGGGGTCATGCGTTTACGAGGCAAAGAAGATTGTGTGCCTAGGCTGTGTTCGAGCTCAGGTCAAAGAGATTTATGTCGGTAACCAGTCGGTGAGTGCCTGGTGCCATTTGGGAGTTAATGGCCATCATCCTTATTCATTGCCCTAATGATCTTTGAGCGCTTTTAATGACGGCAGGTTTCTAGCGGATATATTACTTCGGAAACAAGGATCATATTCCGCTCAGAGTCGGCCAAATATTTCATCTTTATCCAAATGTCGCGCGAGATGTGGGAATTCGACGAAGACGGGGAGATCTTCTTTGAGCGGGTCATTTTCGGATTTCTGCCGAATCTCTTTGCTCGCTGGCGAGGAAAAAGAGATGGCAAGTCCGAACTGGAGTCTTCCACCAACCACGTTGTCTCGATAGTGCTCTTCTCAAGGATCTTTTATCAAGAGGAAGAGGAAGCTAGGTTCCGCATTGATGGCTATCCTGGAGGCCAGACAGGCCTCCAAAAGGATGAATCAGGGCGTTTCTACCAGGACTTTTACAAAGTTGTCATTGACTGGGAGGCAAGAACAGACTGGACCACCGCGATTATTCCACTGAAAGAAGAGGTCATGCGATACCAGCGAGACATACTCCTGCGCCCTGCTGGCCAGTACCAGATTCTCTCGGGGGAAAACTCGTTTGCATTCGAGGGTAACGTCCTAGAGTCGGTTAATTTGGCGCTCAACTCACTCGACAAGCACTATGTCGATCGCGACTTGCAACGGACAGGACTCTCGATAGTCATGATCACACCAGGCTCTGGAATGTTTGATGTCGACAAGAAGCTGCTCCGACTGACGACAGAGAGGATGATCAGCGGAGGAATTGGATTGGATATGATTTGTCTATCCAAAATACCCGCGCATATCGTCCCCCTGTTTCGTTGGAAAGGGCCTGTCGCCGACTCGAATGGCCATTCACCATCGACCTTCGGCACGGCCAATAATAATGGAGGCAATCTGACGGTCCGCTCCACAAGTACCTTCTCGCGACCCAGCTCCCGCCCCCCGTCGATCAAGGAGTCACCGGCGGAAGCGCGACCTGCAACGCCATGGACGAGGCCCTTTAAAGCAAGTACATCCAACCCGGCTCCAGAAGTCCAGCTCGACATGTCTGACCCATTGTATTACGATGCGGCGCCAACATTTCCGTCCTCTGTCACTAAAACCTACTATATGATGCCGCATTGGATTGATTGCATGTTCTACGTCGGCTCCCAGAAACCTAATCCCCAGAAGTTCTATACTCGCTGCAAGATGTATGAGTTGCAGATGATGGGTATCATGGAGCACGAAATTTCAAGTATATCGATACCATATGTCAGCGAGAGCCACAATATGCAATATTCGGCTCCGTTTGGAAAGAGGCTCAGCTCTACGGATGCTCTTGCAATCAGAGGTCAATCATCAAAGGCTATCGACTTTGAAAAGCATGACGACGACATATTCTACGACCCTAATTCTCCTCTCGCGGCCGAACTCAAGCAGCTCAATATATCAGCCAACCATGGACCAAGGGGTATGATCCGGGATACTGTCTCGCTTGACAACCTGGAATCATCTACCGCTCGGAACTCCACCAACAGCCGTCGGTTTGATGGATACCTTGGGGGTACTGCACACCAGTCTATTTCGAACCATAATAAGATGACCAACGAGCTGTCGCGAAGTCTGCCCAGGGTTTGGAACACGACAGCAGCCATGCCGGCAAACGCCATAACCGAAAATCAGACACTAAGAGACCTTACCGGCACCCCTGGAAGAGTCTCGTTTTCTCTAAAGAGCGCCAATGGGTTTCTGGAAGAGAGTCGGGCTGCCAAGCAGACTGACCGGAACACTGGGGATGACTATGATAACCAAAGAGAGACGAACGGACAGCGACAAGACGACTCGCCAGCTGAACAAGCAAACTATGGTCGCACATCTCAGCAGAATCATATTGATATCAAATCAAAATCTGGACACATCCGAACGAGCACCGATGATGACCCTGGATTTTTAAGTTCCAGTACAGTAAAGCCTATGAACATTTCACGCAATTGCCGCCCACTACAGGACGACGGGACTCTATCAGAAATCTCGGCTGCCGATTCCTGCAACACAGGATCCATGTCGAGTGACAGGGGTACCCGCACTTTTATTTCAAATCCAACAGGCCATGGTGGAAGGATCATCCAGACACGGCAAAAGTCTAAGCAGACCTATATTAACCCCTGTAATCCTCCCAAGACCGTCATTCGTATGACATCCCATCTCAGGCGTTGGCAACATGCCTTTCCCCGGGTGAGGGCACGCTGTGCATCACCTAACCTTATTCGAAGCGAGGTTTACACGGATGGCTTGTCGAATACGGAAGCCTGGAGAGGGTTAATGTCGCCTGCATCTCTCCCATTGACCACCGACTATTTCCCAGGCAAGGAGGAGCTTCAAGAGTTTTACTCAGAGTATATTCATACAATCTCGCCAAGCGAGGACTCAGGAAGCTACGGCGAGAATGACCAAGAACAACGGATTAAGGCAAAGTCTCTCATGAAACAGCTGATCTACCACCGCCTTGCGCAAGGGTTTCAGCTCATCGTTGAGAGTTCCTCGAAAACGATGAAGACTGATTTTTCTGGCGCGACACCGGACAGGAATAGCGCGCTTGATGGTTCTGGAGTTAGTAAACGTGGGGGAAACCTTGTTGGGGACGAACTGGATCCTGTCGCGACCGAATTCCCGAGTAAGGATACTGGTACCGCCAATGGAACTCTTTCAGGGAATATTTTAAAAGATAAGGCATGCTATCTCAGTATGGGACAGCAAGTCCACCGACTTTCCATCGATTCAGCTGATGGAAACGTGGAGGTCAAACGATACGAGCGGCGCCAGGGTTACAAACCTGAGAACATCAAGTACCAATGTGTCATCTGGGCCAAACAATTGCCCGGATACATGCCCAGGGACCTATCCTTTGCGTATCCGCTGTTGTCGCACTACCAGTGGAATTATCTGGATCACCTCGTCTCTGGATATCAAGAAGAGCTCACTGAGGAACTGCTTTATTGGAGAGCACGCTTTATCCTGATCCCGTTGGAACATGTGGCGTCGAACAATCTGACAAATGTGGCAGGCGAACAACTGGACGAGGAGGAAATGCGCCTTGCAGGATTCCAAAAATTCCTAGACTTGTTTCAAAAAGCGCGTTACATTGATCCTCAGAGCGATCGGTCGTCATCGTCCTCAAGAAAGCAGGATTCTTCGCTCAAAGTCCAACTGGTTACATGCAGTTTTTCGGCCTGGGCGCAGTCAGAGTTGTCAAAGAACGTCGACAGCGGCTCAAGCTCGAGCCCGAACATGTCCATGATGACGGAGTCGGAGAAACTGAATCGAAACTCCAAGGTCCAGACTATCGCTACTGCCATCCAGAACCCTTTGACAGGCATTAAGCTGCAGGACCGCCGATGGCATCTCCGGGTTTACAAAAGCGTCTTTCTAGGCAACGAGGTCGTGGACTGGCTGATCCACAACTTTGTCAACATTGACACCAGGGAGGAGGCGACTGAGTTTGGAAAGAAATTGTTCGACAGGGGCTTGTTTGTTCACTGCCTGGGCAAGCATCACTTTATGGATGGGCATTATTTCTACCAGTTTTCTGGCGAGTACGCGCCTTCAGAAAAGCAGGCAAGGAGATGGTTCAGGAATCCCACCACATCGCTGACGAAGCGTGATGTCGATCTCGAAAGGATCCTTTCAAAGGAAAAAGATGCCGATCCACCATCTGAAAAGTGGACTCGGCCCACTAATAAGCTGACCTCGGCATCTACAGGTGGATCGACGGCAACTCTGGGATCTGTCCCGGGTGCGACGATTAATAACACGGCAGCAGGAAACACCACTCAGCCCTCAAACAACGCCATTCCTGCCTCTAGGGAACGTATGGAGATGTCGCAAAATACGGCGCCTCCAAAGAAGGTGGAGATGTCCAAGGCTATGACAGTTGATGTTGATCCTAACAAACGGAGTGAGCAGAGAGAAACCGCGATTCTGCATTATGATTTGGCACATAACATCAAGCACTGCTATCATTTCCAATTACACTGGTTGGGATGCACTGCAAGGCTGATTGAGGATATGCTGCAAACATGGAGAAAGGTAGCTGAGCGATGTGGCCTTCGTCTGATAGAGGCGCCCATTGAACAGGATTCTCAGGGCCGAGCATTCAATCCTTTTCAAAGTCCGGTGCCCATCAAATTGGCCCTTCGTCCCCCACTGACGAAAGGTTACTTTGAACCGTCGTCATCCCTTGAGCCTCCGGTGCAGGTGCCCAAGCTACACTTTTTTACAGAGCTAGTAAAAATCCATGGTTTCATTCTCGATATGGAGTCGGATGAGCACTACCCACCCGCAACACAGCTGAATTATTCATACAAGCGAGCTCCGTACAAGAACATTCAGTATGTCCATCGCTCCGGAGTGGCCTTCATTCAGATTTCATTCAATGGGCCGTACGAATTCTTTTGGGTCAACAATCGCCTCTTGACCTCGCACTCAATCCCTATGCCTGAGAGAGACCGAAGCGACTGGGACAGGTCCAAGACTGGTGGAACTGGTGGAGGTGGCAATAGTATTCAGGATGGTGGAAGTGGTGGAGGATCCTCAAGCAAAAATACATCAAACCATGTTCCCGATCCAGACGTTTTGCGGAAGAAATTCGAGGCTGCATGCTCAAACAAGGACGAGTTGGCCACAATCTGGAGTAACATTTCCAGTACACTCGAGACCACTTCTGGAATCCAGGATATCTTGGAGGATGTTCCTGACGAGAGGGTGGTCGAGCGTGAGGGCATGGAATGGGTCATGCCCTCACTAGCGGCACCACGACGGAGATCTGACACCCAAATCGAGGCTCTTCAGGATGACTCGAGTGTGAACGGCGATGTTATTATCAAAGATTCAGAGTCCACCAAGGAATCAGGCAGCATTGAAGATGTGATGGTGGCAGCCAATGTCCCTATTATCCGCATTGACATGGACCCGGCCTCCAGCGAGGAGGACAGGAAACAGGCCGAGGCGGAGGCGCAAGTGCGGGCGCAGATGCAACCACTAGAACAAAATCAGGTAGTAGAGCAAAGCTAATCAACGGTAGATCCAAAAAGCGCTCCGGCAGGACAACAATCTAATGACACCGCCGAGGTGTTTTAGACTCCAGATATCACCTCTGGTAACTGGTGGTGACTTTTTTTATTAGTCACGTGTAATAAAGATTTCCTTGGACCAAGTATATTTTCGTAACGGCCGCAAGACGCATTGAATCCTTCTCTTTTTCTTTATCT
The DNA here is from genome assembly GCA_025201705.1 of Dissophora ornata. Classification (NCBI taxonomy): domain Eukaryota; kingdom Fungi; phylum Mortierellomycota; class Mortierellomycetes; order Mortierellales; family Mortierellaceae; genus Dissophora; species Dissophora ornata. Next base: position 8,250 of record MU616708.1, on the reverse strand, counting down.
CTCTGCAACAAGATGGTCAAGTTCTTAAAGTCAGGAAAGGTACTGAACGACAATCCTGGCGACCATGTGGGGCACAGATACCGCCAATAGACGTATCCAAGGACGATGTCGACCAATGATCACTCTTTTCGACCGATGGATAGATATGGACTCTGCAAACAATCCGACTTATCACTCAATTCATCTTCAATCTAGGTCGCCGTCATCCTTAACGGACGCTACGCCGGCAAGAAGGCCGTCATCGTGAAAAATAGCAAACCAACATCTGCTTCCAAATCGTTTTCAAAGGATTTCTTTCTTCACTGCATCCTGGCATCGGAATTTGGGACTGGACAGGAACAAAATCATTCAATTGGCTGAACCTTTGATCGGGATCAGGGTGTGGATCAGGATGTAATCTCGAAATTGCATGTGGGGAATTTGATTCAACATTCTGCTGGCCCTCCCAATATTATTGCAGGCAGGAAACCACCCTGATCGACCCTCTCCCTACCTCTCAACACCCTACTGATTGAGCCAAAGACATCAAGGTCTTTGGAGTGGCTCTAGACCTTGACTCTCATCAGTCAGAATAACTACACCGTGCTCAACTTCTCGTCTTTTCAGCTATCGCTGTTGTTCTAAAGCACCCACGGCAACGAGTTGATGATCTCTCCAACAAATCATCTCCAGGCTGCATGAAACACTCCTCATCAATAATAGGATACGGATATTCAACGTGGAAGAGAAGAATACGCGTGGGATATTTGCATGTTCAGGATATGTGCTTTTCTACGATTTTTTATCCCTTCATCTTTACCTTATCAACTTGTCTTTGACACTATTTCCTCGCATTGGAAACATTGTGCAAGATTCGTATGACCTATGCTTCTGTTATATGCCTTGTCTTTTTTTCGTTTTTTTTTGCTTCCCTATATTACATGTCGATGAGGGAAACAAGGAGCGTGGTTACGGTCACGCCATTGTCGCCGGTGTCGAGCGTTACCCCCTCAAGATCACCAAGAACATGGGCAAGAAGCGCGTCGCCAAGCGCTCCAAGGTCAAGCCTTTCATTAAGGTCGTCAACTACAACCACTTGATGCCCACTCGGTAAGGAAATTGCATATTGGAGAACAAGGGGGCCAAGGGGCATTGGCGAGATTGCGTAGACATTCGTGTGAGACCATGTGCGCAGGGACGAACCTGTTTCTTGTTAATCCACATATTTTCTGACCGTTTATGGCTTCTGTTGTCTGGTGTCGTTGATAGCTACGGATTGGAGTTGGAGACTTTGAAGTCCGTTCTCACCGTTGACTCCTTCAAGGAGCCCTCCCAGCGTGAGGAAGCCAAGAAGGCCATCAAGAAGCTCTTCGAGGAGAGGTAAGAACGACTACTCCAATAAATGCGTCTGTCCTTTTTTTTTTTTGTAGCTGACGCTGAGTGTATTTTTTTCCCTCTTGGAACAATAGATACAACAGCGGCAAGAACAAGTGGTTCTTCACCAAGCTCCGTTTCTAAACGATCGGCATGGGAGGCTAGCCAAAACAAATAAACTTGATCTGTTTTATACAAAAGTTGCTGACTTGCTGGTGCGCTGTAACAGTCAAATCATTGGTGGCGAATGTTGAAGGCCCCTTAAATTCCACTTCGCTTTGTTTTCGATGATCATCAACACAAATCCATCTGCAACCTCAGCGCTGCATCAAATCGCTCTTTGAACATCTTCAGCCGTAGCGCTAGGACACCTTACTTCGACAACAACTGCCACAGAACGATGGCAAAAAAGAACAAAAAGAAGACCGTCCGCCCCTGGTGCTGGTATGTCATTGGCTGGCAGACAAACTCTCTGTTGGACCTCCCTCTTTCAAGACTAATCAATTGTGAAAACGTTGTAGGTACTGCGAGCGTGATTTCGAGGACGAGAAGGTCCTGATCTCTCACCAAAGGGCAAAACACTTCAAATGCAACCACTGCAGCAAGAAACTCAACACTGCTGGCGGAATGGTCGTTCACGTAATGCAAGTCCACAAGGAAACCATTGATACGTAAGAGAAACCGGAAGGTGTTTTGTTGCGACAGGTCTCATGTGACATATCGGCTACCTCGCTAACACTTCATGAATTACATATGCTCTCCTCTAATACAGAGTACCCAATGCCTTGCCTGGCCGCGAGACGGTGGAGCGGGAAATCTATGGTATGGAAGGTATTCCTGAAGAGGATCTCCACGCATACAACGCCAAGCAGGACGCCAACGATGATCACGCCAGTAAGCGGCCTAAGATTGCATCCACACATGTCGAATTTTCGGAAGAGGATCTCCAGCAGCAGCTTGCTGCCCACAAAGCAATGATGCAAGCTGCTGTAGCTCCACCCAGTGGCCCTCCTGGATCGGCACCTGTGGCTCCAGGAATGCCATTGACCCCTCTTGGTGCTCCTGGACATATGGGTGCCGGGGCTCCCCCTCCAGCCAATCATGGCCCGTACCCAGGTCAGTTCCAATATCCAGGTATGCCCCCAGCTGCTGCTTCAGTTATGCCTGCTGCATATAGTCAATTCTATCAACCCAGACCGCCTCAGCCGTACGGAATGCCAAATCCAGGGTAAGTCATGAAACAAACGATGACCATCCAAGGAACCTCTCTTTACCTCGTCTCTAACAGAGCCTGGACTGCGTTCGTGTAAATGTGTAGTATGTCACACCCAGGCCCGCCTCCGCAGTTCCCCCCTTACGGCAATCAGATGGCTCCACCTGGGCCTTGGCCACCCCAGAGACCACCTCTAGGGGCGCCTCATACAATGCCACCGCAGCAGCAACACCCAGGCTTTCCTCCTAGGTTCATGAACGGGCCACCAGGTTTTGCGCCTCTACCGGGAATGCCGCCGCACGGTCCCTTCGGCATCCAGGCACCGCCACTGGGAATGCCACCTCCTATGCTTGCACCAGGAATGGGTCCCATGCCACCGAGACCCCCTCCTGCGCTTACATCTCTTCCTCCTAGCGGGCCTCCACCTTCTGCTGGAGCCGATGCCCTATCATCCCCAACAGGTATTCCCAAGTCTCTGTTGAATCATAACTTGAAGCATACCTCACATATCACATCATCACCGGACCATAAAACGTCGGCTGCAGCTGCCACTGCAACAACGATTGCAACAGCGGCGACAACTACGACGACGACGACGCCTGCATTACCATCTTCAGCGACTGACGGTAAAGTAGCAGCAAATGGCGCTTCCGCCAAGAAGGAGGGCGTCCTCGTGTATGCGAACAATGACGTTTCTGTGGTAAGTTACGATGAGCATTCATGTATAGCGTGGTCTTTATTGCGGAGTGAAGTTGCAGCAACGCATGGTACTCATTGTCGCGTATTTATTTTAATTGCAGGAGGAGGTCAGGGCAGGATTGGAGAGATATCGATACAAAGCACAGGTGGAGTCTGCAGCATAAGTATCGTCGTGTTGTCGCGTTTATCCGTTTTCTTTTTCATTTTCGAGAAGAAAAAGGACTAAAGAGAGTAGAAAGGCCCTAGTCCTTGCCGTCGCCACATGCACATGCAATAAACACTATCATTCAATAAAGACAAATGAAACTAAGACCGACGTTTGGTCCGTTCACAACTGGCGGCTGCTCACTTTGCTGTACGTGTGCCGTCGATGGTTATACAAATCTGCAGCTCTGGTGCAGGTCGAAGGTAGTTAGTAGTTGGATGGAGGTGCTCATCTGCAGCTGTGCCACAAACAGGGCATCTTTTCTTTCTCTCTTTTGATGCTTGGGCGGGTGCTCTCGAGGGTTCTTTTTGCGCTCCATCAGCGCATTACATCCAGAAAGAAAAGGGATGCGAGAGGAAGAGAGCACGCTGCAGGCGACCATCGTCGACCTCGACTCTGACAAACAAAAAAGCCTACGGTCATGCCTCCTTCGCCCTTCCCTCGTCATCTCCCGCACCCGCACCCCCGCACCCGGGACACAGGTTGGACAGACAGATGCGGGACTGAGAGTCATCTCTGCCCTATTCATAGAAACGCTCGCTGCCAAACCATGTAACTCCTCCACCATTGTTGAGAGCACTCCTCCAATTTAAACATACACCTGTAGAAAATTAATGCATCCTCTGTGCTCTGTTGTGCCCCACTCGCTCCTCTCCTTGCCAGTCTGATTGCTCGTTCCCTTTTTCCCATTCACTTTTTTTTTTTGTTTTCTGGCGCCATCTCTTTCCTCCTCCTCTCCTTCCCCTTCCTCCATCGCCCCCCCATTTTGCTCTCGTTTATTTCATTTGCTCTCGTTCTTTTTTTTATTCTTCTTTTTTTTTCTTTCTTCCCTTCTTTTTTGCCTCGTCTTCCCTCTTGGTAGCATCCAAAGCTTGTCTTGCAAGACACACGCCTCGCGCTCTCGGTCTTCTCTCCCTCGCCATCACCGTTTCTTACCAGTCTGACTGCTTCTATCTCTTTATCTCTCCAGGATACTCAATGAAGGGCTTCAAAGGCGTCCTGTCCAGAAACAAGTCGAAAAACAGCAGTAACAGCAACACCAGCACCAGCGCCGACAGTAGCATCACCACTGCCGCCCCGCCTACCACCGTCATTGCTGCAAGCGACAGCCCCGAGGTTTTGCCCCAGCAGCAGCAAAGCACCCCCATCCACGTTAACGTTAACACCGGAGTCAATAACATCACTGCCGGAAGCAGCAGCAGCAGCAGTAACGACAACTCCAACGGCCACAACCCCACCGGCCCCGCCACAACCACTACCAGCGGTAACAGTAACAACGATATCCGTCAGACCCCAGTCGAGGTTCACACCAGCGCCACCAACGTCTACGTAAGCGAATCCGATAATCATACCAGCAGCGCCAACACCAGCAGCAGTAACCCTGTCAGTGGCAACATGACTCTTGATCAGCGTGACAACCATCCACCAACCATCGTGATTATGAATGCCGAACCTGTAAGACAAGCTTGCTTCCTGTTTGTGACTTTAACCCTTTGCACCCTCAACCAACGGCGCGCATTTTATTTTGTCATTGAGACCAAGGGGCTACAGTACTTGCTTTGTCGTTTGGTGTCGTTGTTGTCGTTGTCGCCATAACTCTGCTGTTGCCATCGATGCTTTCATTTGTTATTGTCATCCAATATCTGCCCCCTTTTTTTTCTCAACCTCTCTCTCTCTCTCAGTCGCCAGTTTGTTTATGCGCAAAGAAGTTTGTGTGTTTTCCCTCTAACCTTTTTTGTTTGTGCTCTAGTCTGAATATCACCAGTCCGGGGTACCGCTTCAGTTTGCAGGCCACCCTTCATCGCCAAGCCCCGCATCTCCGTCTGGCAAACTCACTGGCGAAAAGGAGATACCCAAGAGCGGGCCGATCAATAGGATGAAGAATGCGCCAAAGGACGCGATCCCTATTAGCAAAACACCTCGGAGGCAAAGATCATCTAGATTTCATGTCACGGAACGTGTTACGCTGGAGAGATTGCAGGCTTTAGATGGCAAGTCGTTCATTCTTGGGTTTAATTGAATGTCTCTACATGCTACAAACAATATCTGCAATATATGGACCCATGTGACTAACAAAGCCCATTTTATTATGCGTATCTTTTTATCTCAAAAACACAGAAGTGGCACACATTGATCGACAGGAGTTGTTTTTGAGAAAGATCGGGCAATGCTCGGTTGTTTTCGATTTCAATGATGCATCCTCAGAGCTGAAGGGCAAGGAGATCAAGCGCCAGGCCTTGACGGAGATTCTGGACTATATCACCAACAATAGGGGCGTGATTACCGAGCCCGTATATCCGGAAGTTGTCAACATGGTACGTTCCGTTGGGAGTCGTCCAATTGACTCTTCCCGTACATGGCGTACAATTTCTTAATCAGGTCTCGCCCCTCTGGAAAAAAAAATGTGTCTGCTGACCATTGACTGACTGCGGATATGACTCTGTCCAGTTTGCCACTAATCTGTTTAGGACAATCCCGCCGCAGGTCAACCCTACGGGGGAGGCCTTTGATCCCGAGGAGGATGAGCCTGTGTTGGAGCTTGCATGGCCCCATCTACAGATTGTCTACGAGTTCTTTTTGCGCTTCATCGAGTCCCCCGACTTCAACACTAATATTGCCAAAAAGTTTATCGACCATCATTTTATCCTTCAGGTAATTATGCGCAACGCTGTTCGGGAATTTTGCTCCCTGTCTTTTACTTTTCCTTTCTCGCGTTGTCCACGCCATATTCTGAACTCTGCATCCGATATTATTTGTATTTATTTATTTATTTATTTATTTTTTTAATTTAGCTATTGGAGCTGTTCGACAGTGAAGACCCTCGAGAACGCGACTTTTTGAAGACAACTTTGCATCGCATTTACGGCAAGTTCCTTAACTTGCGAGCATTCATCCGCCGCTCGATCAACAACGTGTTCTTCCAGTTCATTTACGAAAAGGAGCGACATAACGGAATTGCAGAGTTGCTCGAGATTCTAGGAAGGTAAGAGCCGGGTCGGGTGATGCAATAGAACCCACAAAGTGCCAGTAGTATTTTCGCTGACACATGTCACTATTTCATTTACTTTCAAGCATCATCAACGGATTCGCCTTGCCACTGAAGGAAGAGCACAAAACCTTCCTCACCAAGGTGCTTCTGCCACTTCACAAGGCAAGGTCGTTAACTCTGTACCATCCACAGCTGGCCTACTGCGTCGTCCAATTTTTGGAGAAGGATCCGACACTAACGGAAGAGGTATATGTGCACGCCATTTGATGCTGCAGCTCAAAGCCACTTGAACTATTTGGTGCGCAAGAACACTGTGACTCTGGTAGTAGCTGACGTTTACACCCATGCCTCTATATCTTGTTTAGGTTGTCCATGGTCTTTTGAGATTCTGGCCAAAGGTCAACAGCCCCAAGGAAGTCATGTTTTTGAACGAGATTGAAGAGATTCTGGATGTGATAGAGCCCTCGGAGTTTGTCAAGATCGAAGGTCCACTGTTTACTCAAATTGCTCGTTGTGTCTCCAGCCCACACTTCCAGGTGAGTTCTCGCGGAGCTTACTTATCTTTTGGTGACAGTGTGATGGCAACGTTACTTACTGCTTCTACAATGCTTCTGATCATGGTAGGTGGCGGAGAGGGCATTATATTACTGGAACAATGAATATATTGTCAACTTGATTCACGACAACGCCCACGAGATTTTGCCAATTGTGTTCCAGTCACTCTACAAAAACTCGAAAACGCATTGGAACAGGTAACGGTGAAACTCGATGCGTGCATGGGTGCACTCGCCCTCCCACCATGAATAGCCGTGTAGCAGATATTAACCTTGTGATCTATTCTAGAACCATACATGGCCTTGTCTTCAACGCCTTGAAACTGTTCATGGATGCGACACCCAAACTGTTTGACGAGTGCACAAACCAATATCGCCAGGCACGCCAAAAGTAAGCCCGTGTCGGATATGTCAAGCGATTGAAATAGCGAAATAATGTAGCCGATAACCAAGAATCTCACTAATATTCTAATTGCCGACGTGTTTTCGTTATGACAGTGATAGAAAGCGTCTCCAGGACAGAGAGGAAGTCTGGCAGCGACTTGAGCATCAGGCAGCGGAAAACTATGCCAATCTATCGGCGCAAGGAGCGGTATCGGTGCCGCTCCCTCTTCCTGCAGAGCCCGTCTCGGCTCCACTTGGTATATACCTCTACTGACTGCGGGTCGACTGATTTGCCAGCGTCAACTATTCTATTTTAAGGAAGCAAGCTCGGATGTTCTAACTATGTGTATTATCGCTTCTTGGAAATCGTAGAATCCTTTGACCAGGGGGAGGCCGCGGACGAACCTGACGAGGAATACTTGGAGAACGGTAGTGGAGCGGACCAGGATATGTACAGCGGTGATCTGCAAACATTTGCGAACAGCGGGCCAGTCTTTCCTCAGTTCCGCCGAAAGTCGATTATACCAGTGGATGAGACAGTCCTGGACGAACTCTCACGCCATCGTAGTCTGGAGGAAGTGTTGGACATGCAGCGGTCACCCAGCAGCGATAACGAGTAGGCGAGGAAGAGTGGGACGAGAGAGAGGCAGCTGACCGTGCCGTGACGTGAATGGAGTTCTGTCTGGATACCTGCTCGTGTAGGATGGAGTGATAGAGGGGAGTGCAGACGAGGGGAGTGCAGACGAGGCCATACTGAAAGAGCTCTCGATATTATGAAGAAAAGCAAAAGAACAACCACACCATAGACCGTCTGATAAAGTAGACAATTCCTTCGACCATTTCTTTTTTTTTT
>MU616707.1:19599-51801 GCA_025201705.1 Dissophora ornata | reverse complement strand
CCCCCCCCTCTCAGGCTGCAAGATCCAGGAGTGGAATTTGGAAACTTTGAAAAAATCAAACAATGACCCCCACCAGATCTTGTCTCCCCAAAAAGTGTCATGATCACCATCAATTGATCCCGCGGAGAATAACACGAAACATTTTAAAGTTGAGGCGTTGCGCTGACGGAGTAGCGAGTCTTGCAACGCAGGAAAAGAAAAAAAACAAAGAGTGCATTTACTGCTTTGGCTGTGCCTACATGGTTTCCCAGATACAAGTTGTTTTTGTGCATGTTTCCTCGATCGGCAGCAACCCTGTGTTTTGCTCTCTTTTTTTATTTTTTTTTTTTGCACACGACCATTGGTAATGGGCGATTACGCGACATAAGGAAACATTGCAATTTTTGGGCGCAAGACCGACGCTGCCACACAATACCGCAGCCACACACACACACCGCAGCACACGTTTTTACACGTTTTTACATTTACATTTACATTTACACTTTTTTTTTTTTGACAGAAAGATCTATCTGTTTCTAATCAACTGCCCAATTGCCGTTCTTTCTTCTTCCTCTATTCAGTCAAAATAGACTCATTGACAAAGGTCGCGTACGGCTGTGTAACAGAAGCTATACTGGACTGCGGTCTGCACCATCAACATACGTTCCTCTCTGAAGGAACTCAATGTTTCGTAAATAATATCCCGATCGCTTTGCCAACCATAAACATCATCATCATTCTGTTGTCCTTGACTAGGCACTGCTTGGTTAACTGTTTGTGCACCACCTGCATGGATCGTGGCATAGTTTCCACCACTTGGAGATGGCGCCACGTACGGGTAGTTTGTCTTTTCCAGTACTGACAGGAGAGTGTCTATCACACAGAACGTGCCAGTCCTGCCACATCCAGCACTGCAGTGAACCACCATCGGTCCAAAATTCTTTGGAATCAAAGATGCTTCTTGTTGATTGCCCTTTGACTGTTCTGTTTTCCATGTTCGTATCCTGTACAAAATCTCTCGCAGATCATCCGTCGTTGCTGGTACACCATGATCAGGCCAACCCTGGTAATGGACAAGCAGCACATTTCGCCTTCCAGCAGCAGCAGCAGCAGTACTCGTGCCCTTCTCGTGCGGGTTCCATATTTCAAAATGACGGTAAGCAACCTGCCCCTGGCTATCGACGCTATCCACATTTCTTACACAAATATCGTTGTCCGTCTCATCCGTTTCTCCTGCAAGTGGCCAGTACCGCTCAGCCTTTTGAGCACGTCGATCTGGGTCCGGGCTGACAGCCGTCAGACAGACAATGACATGAACATTTTGCTCATAGACCATTTTCCAGAACTGACCCTGCGTCTGGGGGAGTGGGGCTTGGGTTGCGATGTAACCTTGCCAGTCTGTAGGTAGGCTAGAACGCAAGCTGGAAGGAGCGGTGATACGATTGGCATTGATGTATGATGTCGACAACACCGCCCGGTGTTGAACTTGATTCGATGGGCCGACAACAACCTGCGAGTGTTTGAATGGAACAATATCGGAATCTACAACATTTGCACAAAGAAGGGGGGAAAATCAATGTCAACGCATAGTACCGGGGAGCTGGCTGGGGTTTCCTCAAATGTGCCTGGATCACAGCCCAATGCTACAGGTGATAGAGTTAATTTCTTGTCATGTACTGCAACCCGCTCTCTCTTTTGAACACCTCGGTGTAGTGTAAGATCCCCCTCCAACTCGTAGCTGCCCTTGTTATTATTATGTTTTTACCAAGTAGCAAGAGTATAGTGAAAGCTCTTTCCAAAACATAAGCAAATTAAAGACCAGATGACTTACATCGATTCAAGCCCAGCGCCGGTGGACGAACAGCCTGGAGAGTAGAGAAGGGCGAGTCTGGGCTGTAGGCAGCCTCGAGGCGTTGGCGCTCCTGCCGGTTGAGCTGGCTAAAGAGTTGCTGCAGCTCGGTCTTGCGAGATGCACTCTCTTGCCGGAGGAATCCAGGCAGCCTAGCCAGGGATGCAGCCGGGGATGAGGATGAGGATGAAGAGAAGAATGGCATTGGGGGAATGCTGAGAATGACAGAGTTGCAGGTGAAATGAGTGAAGAATGTAATGGATGTTGCGTGTTATTGTGTTATTACGCAAAGCATCATGGTACACCTCATAAATCAAGGGGGCGCAAAAAGCGTATTGAGCTGAGAAACAACCAAATCAACAAGAGAGTTGCATGTCCAGCATGGATACATTTGTATGTCCCCTCGGAGAGAGAGAGCTATTGGCGACCATCGCTCTCGACTTTTTGCTTGGGTGCATCGTGTCTCCTCTCTTCTCTTGTCTTCCTGCTGTCAATTCCCATTCACTTTTGGCATCATTCGATTTACTTTCAAGGAAAAAGACCCAGCTCATAGTCCAGAGCAGAGTTGTAGCACAAGAAATATTGGACACATGTCCCCGACGACTCCTTCGCCCCCAGCACCAGCTTCGCCATTGCCAAGGCCCTCGCCAGCAGCAGCAGCAGCAGCACCAGGTCTGGCAGAGAGCGCAGAAATAAGAGTGGCCCCTCGTAGCGTTGCCCTGACAATGTCTGCTGCCACAGAGCAGCAGGGCGTACTGCAGTCAGGGTCAGATTCAGGTGCAGTACAAACATGTTCAGAACACACACGCAGTCCGCCACCCTTGTTCATGACTGATCAGATAGGAAATAGACTAGAAATATAACACAGCCCACCTGCGCCGAGTCTGAGTCCCCTGTCCACGTACAACTCCTTCCTTCCTTCTTTGTCCAGGAGCCGTGGCAATGAGGCTCAGTCCCTAGCTCAGCCTTGCTCTTCTACTTTCCCTCCGCCACTCTCTGTTCTCCTCATCCACTTTCTTCCTTATCTGCAGCCTTCTTAGTCTTGCTCAAATAGCTCTAACCTTCTTGCACACTTTTCTCCGCCGTCCCCCCCCCCTCGCCTCATTCACCTCTTTCACACACTGCTCAAACCACACACACCACTCATCCCATGAATCTAGGCGGCCCGAGGTACGAGTCCCTGAGGAATGAAAACCAGGAGAACAGCAACGACCCCTCAGGACTCTCGCCTGACGCCGCCGCAGGGTCGGCCTGGTCCAGTCTGGCTAGGAGAGAGTCCGATCAGTCGGCCATGGACGAATTCGAATTAGCCCAGTTCAACGATCGCACAGGTCTGGCCACCGGTCGCCCTTCGCAACGGCCACGCGGGGAATCTCAGGAGGATCTTATCACCGGCGGCGATCCTGTCTTCAATACCCACCTCCATGTACCAGACGCGACGACTCCACGGCGCCACCGAGGCTTTCACAACAACCCCTCAATGGTCAGTGGCGAGTCCTCTGGGCACGCAAAGTCCTCAAAGCCATCCACGGCAAGTTCTCACCTAGCCTCGATGAAGCAGGTCCTTGGCAGAGCCTCGACCAGAGTCATGAATATCTCGGGATCTTCGCAGAGTCGACCTCTCTCGTCTGCTTACTCGAGACGGTCCATGGAAGAGTCAGAGCAAGAGAGGGAGGCTCGAGCGAGCCTCGTTTCTCCCGCAGAAGAATCTCAAGATCCTGCCAGGATATCGAGGTCGTCGCCCTCACTCAATCCAGAAATGATCTATGACCAGCATTTGCCAGCCGACCCGGTGCTACAGGGAAAGTCGCTCTTCATCTTTGGCCCCGATAGTCAATTCCGTCAAACAATCAGCCATTTTCTGAACCAAGCGTAGGTCTATCTGCGATCCCATGAACCTGTCATGGATCGAGCATTTGAAAGACCATTACAACTAATATTTTTATAAACTCTATATTCTGACCATAGATGGATCGAGCTCTTCTTGCTTTTCTTATTGGTCCTGAACTTGGTGTTTCTGGTCGTAATGATCTCCTCACCCGCAGGAAACGACACCGTCTGGGGCGCACATTGGACCGACTATGGGCTTTTAGCAATCTTTGTCCTTTATACGTAAGATGCCTCGAATGCTTTTGTGGAGGGAGCATTGAATAAGTGAACGAAAGAGAAGAGTCCGCCGTAGCTAACGAGTGGATTGATATTTTGCGCGTTAGCATCGAGATCAGTTTAAGGGTAATCGATTCTGGATTGGTTCTATATGCCGAGGATGGAGACAAGATTCGCAAGGCCTTTGGGAAGAAGCAGAGAACTGACAACTTACACGACACCAACCCCACCATCCTGCGAAAGACAAATCCAACAATGCTACCATCCGCCACATTCAGACAAACGGAGCAGACAATCCCTGTACATAATGCAACAACGGGTCGAGCGACCACGATCATCGACTTTGCTGTCGGTAGACAGACGTACGTTTCGCAGCTCCTTCCCACATATATGGATCAGTTGGTTGAGTACAGACCACAGTTCATAGCTGTAAAAGCCCAGATCCCGTTCCTCAGGCATACGTTCAATCGAATCGACATGCTTGCTGTGTCATGCTACTGGATCGACTTTATCCTTATGATGCTTGGTGTCCAGCACATTTATTTCTTCAAAACGATCGCCGCCATGCGAACACTTCGCTTACTGAATATCACGTCTGGATCCTCGACCATCTTGCAGTCTTTGAAGAAGAGTGCGCCACTGCTGGTCAACATTGCGTTGTTCATCGCGTTCTTCTTTTTCATTTTCAGGTACATCCACCCCCGACATTTACAAAAAAAAGTTTACAATCAGCAACGATTGATCTGTTACATAACCAAGCTTCTCTTTGGTACCTCTCTAGCATCATTGGAGTTCAGGCATTCAAAGGATCTCTGTCACGGCACTGTGTACTCGGAACAAATAACACGGAGGTTTTATTGGACCAGTTCTGTGGAGGACATTATAACATATCAGACCCAAGTGGGAAATCGTCTTATATCACTATCGACGGGATCAATAGCCCAACAAGCCCAAAAGGACATATCTGTTCTGCAGCCTACATTTGCCTGGTAAATATTACAGTTGTTCAGTGTTGTGATTTATATCACATGACCCATCTACTTATCTTTGAGATGATTGTCTTTTACTTTTTGACGGGATGCCCCTAGGACACTGGAGTGAATTTCGACGGTGCTGTTTCTTTCGACGTAATTTATTCCGCCATGGTCCCAGTTTACGTGTTGATGACAAGTCAAACATGGACAGATATGATGTACAGGATCATGGACGCAGAATACAGTTGGTCGTCCATCTACTTTGTGATAGTGGTCCTTGTTATGAACTTTTGGATCCTGAACTTGTTCGTGGCCGTCATCAATGAGATGTTTGCCAAGATCCGAGACGACTCTGGCAACAACTCTGCGTTCAAGTCGGACGCCACTGAAATGTGAGTCTCATGGGGTTGTGTTTTGTATTTGGGAATTGCAACACATTTGTGGATGTGTCCAGTGCTAACCTGCTTCACATTGCATTAAATCTTTTAGCAAACCCGAAATTCTGAACGACAGTATCAATAATTTCACCTTTAACCCCAACAATACCTCTAATAACCGAAAGCAATGGGTGGATAACTTGGAGCTCTTTTGGGTGATTGCAGTCGTTGCGGACCTTGTTTTCCAGAGCATGCCGCGATTCAACTCACAACCAGACGTAGTTCAGAAATATGGTATGGAGACCGTCGGGGAGGGGGGAATTCCAGCAGGGAATATGTAATGTGGTCATGGTTCTAACAATCAGTTGGTGCCCTTCGTGCTTCACGCTAGACCGAGTCGAATTCTGGTTCTCCGTCGCATTTGGTGTTGACATTGCTCTGCGCTTTTTGGTCTGCCTTCCGAAACCCCAGGAGTTCTTCCAGAGTAAAAAGAACCTGGTAGATCTGTTTCTGGCTGTCGTGACCCTGATCATCCAGATCCCGCCGATCCACAACAGCCATGTATATGTCTACCTAACAGTGTTTCAGGTGGTGAGAGTATACAGGCCTATCATCTACGTCGAGCGACTGAGATCCCTTATTGTAAGATGCACAGTTGTATTTTCCTTGCTTTGATGTTGTCGTTGTCATAATTGCGGATGGAAATGTTTGACAATCTTATCATGCGTGTATTTAATAGCAACGAGTCGTTGGTAGTTGGGTTGGTCTGCTGAACTTGGTGTTATTCATCGCACTGTTCCTGGTGGTCGTGTCAGTCATGGCAGGAATTTTGTTCCGAGAGGTCGTTGATCCTACCACGACTAATATGAACTTTTCGGACTTTTACGTCAGCTATCTTGCCATGTATCAGGTACGTTGAGGCAAGAAGGAGAATAACCTTCCAGATGGTATAGAAATATAATATATTAACATGCTCCCATTCGTTCGTTACTGTAGCTTTTCTCTGGAGAGAACTGGACAGATATCCTGTATAATGTAATGACTGCAGAGATTCCATGGGGACAAGTGGTCGTCGCCACCGTCTTTGTCATTGCCTTTTACAGCTTTGCAAACTGTACGTGTACACAAAACTGTATGATGGTGAATGTGATCTCGATATACCATTACTCAGTAATCTAACCCGACTGTTTACGCCCATCCACGTTAGTTGTCTTGGTGAATATGTTGATTGCCATCATTATGGAGAATTTCGATGGAGAAGCTGAAATCGCAAAGCATGCACAACAAATTCAGGATTTTGCCGAAAAGTCGGGTTACTCCAAGGAACAAGAGAGAAAGTACAAGATCTACCTGCAACAGTATCTCAAGCCGTATCCGAAATCAATTGGTGTCGATATCATGCAATCGGGATGGTTGCACAGTAAGCGCAAGGGGTTGGCGCGCGAGTTCCTCCTGCGCGACTTTGCGCTTTTCCATGGTGTTGAAAAGGACCCGTTGAAAGAACTCAGTAAGAAACAACGCCGTCGTGTATCTAGCCAGTATTCGGACCATTTTTTTGCTCCGCGTTATGGCCCTGCAGATGGAGACGACGTTGATGATACAGAGCATTTCAGGAAGTTATATGCTGCGCCGGAACCTGGATATGAAGACATTCAAAGCGTGAACGAGACTACGACAAAATCCCGGCGGTTCTTTTCCTTGGAAGCTTTCCGCCACCGATCACTGCTGATATTTGGTCCTGAAAACCGGTTCAGGAGGTACTTGCAGCGCTTCGTCAATCCAGGTCTTGGATACCGCGTCGAAGGCGATCCTGAGAATCCTATGTTGAGTCGACCTTTCAATATGTTCATCACGTTGGCAATTATCGCATGCGTAATCGTCGCAGCCATCACAACGCCCGCTTGGCGCCTCCACCAGTATATGCTGAACCCAGATGGCCGGTCGATCCTAATCCGCATCTCGGACTTGGTATTCCCGGCCATCTTTACTGTCGAATTTTTGATTCGAGTCATCGCCGATGGCTTTATCCTGACTCCAGATGCATACCTAAAGACACTATGGAACCAGATCGATTTCTTGGTCCTCCTCTCGTTGTATGCCCCTCTTATTGCAAACCTTACAAACTCGCAGGGATCGTCGCGTTTCTTCCGGTCCTTGAAGGCGCTGAGAGCCTTGCGTCTGGTTAATCAGTCTGCTTATATCAAGGGTACCTTCCACGCTGTCTTGGTCGCAGGGTTTCCGCAGCTCTTTGACGCCACGATGTTGTGCATGGCGCTGCTGGTACCGTTTGCGATCTATGGTATGCGCCTATTCTCGGGTCTGTTTTTCTCCTGCAACGATGGCAGCAACAGCATACAATCGATCGGCGACTGCACGGGAACGTTTATGGACCCGGACAACCAACTTGTCATGCCACGCGTTTGGGCCAACCCTCATGTCTACAGCTTTGACAACTTTGGCGCATCATTCTTGATCCTATTCGAAATTGTGTCACAGGAAGGGTGGATCGGAGTTATGGAAACAGCTCGCAATATTGTTGGACTTGGATTGCAGTCAAACACGGATGCATCCCGCTACAATGGCATCTTCTTTGTTCTGTTCAACTTGGCGGGAGGAATCTTTGTCACCTCATTGTTTGTTGCGATCGTCATCGAAAACTATACGAAGCGAACAGGAACAGCGTTCATGACGGCGAACCAACGACGATGGATGGATCTGAAGAAACTCTTGGGAGGCATCAAAATGAGCAAAGCCTACATGTCTCCGCCTGCCAACCCTATTCGCGCTATGTGCTACCGTATTGCATCCCCCAAGAGGGGTTGGTTCGTTAGGTTGCTCACGGTTATTACGGTCTTGAATGGTATTCTACTTGCAACGGAGCATGTCAACTCGGGAGACTGGGAAGGGGTGAAGAACTATGTGTTCCTAGCTCTGTTGATGTTTTACATGGTGGAGATTTTCGTCAAGATTTTCGGACTGGGCTGGCACGCGTACCGGAAGAGTTGGTGGAACATTTACAATGCGACGGTGTCGATCATGGCCTTGATCATCACGGTCGCACGTATCGGTGGATCTTCATGGCAACCTTTGATTCAGACGCAAAAGTTACTCCTGACCGCGATTCTGTTCCGAATCGTACCTCGGATAGACAGTCTCAACCAACTCTTTATGACCATGGCTGCCAGTATTGGGTCCATCGCGAGTCTGTTGGGAGTATGGCTTGTGGTGTTTGCAGTGTTTGGAATCATGTTTGTGGAGATTTTTGGATTGACTTCCTACGGACCCAATGGAGGAGACCATGTCAACTTTAGGAATATTGGTACCTCTCTGTTGATGATGGCCAGAATGTCTACAGGAGAAGGTTGGAATGATCTCATGCACGACTTTGCAGTGGAGAAACCAAATTGTGTGAATGAGCCGAACAACTACCTACTTTCGGACTGTGGATCGACTGCGTGGGCTTATTCGCTATTCATCATGTTCAACATCATCTCGATGTATATCTTTACAAACATGTTTATTGTGGTGGTGATGCACAACTTTTCGTACGTGTACCAGATCGCGCCAGGTTTCTCGTTGATCAATCGTGAGGAGATTCGAGGCTTCAAGCGTATTTGGGCAGAGATCGATACAGGACGCACTGGCTATATTGAAGAGAAGGATCTTACCCGGTTCCTGATGGTAAGCGACATTTTCTTAAAGGGGAGGGAGAGGGGGGTGTTCTCCCTCGTTTATATTGCCACTGCACGTTGTTAACGCTTTTTTCGACTATTATTTATTCTTTTGTTCGCTCTAATAGAAACTGAGAGGCGTGTTCAATATGCGCATCTACAACGAGGAGCACTCGCTCGCCAAACTGAAATCAAAGCTCGAGACTCCAAAGCCTAGCTCTGTCCAACTGTCTGCCCGTGAGCTAGAGAAGAAAGCTGCTACTGGCACGGATACAAAGCGCAGGATCTTGATGCTAAACGAGACCAATCGCCGATCGACATTTAATATGGACGACGCACAGAAGGAAAAGAGCACAAGCAGCGGCAACGGTGGTATTAATGCTCCTCGGACACCATTGTCACCCCCGACCAGTCTAGAGGACTACAATTTGGCAGCGTTCAACTCTGCAATGGCCAATATTGATCAGGCCGAGGTCAGACGGAGACGAAAGGTGTATAACTTTCTGTATGCGGAAGCCGTCATGTCTATGGAGCCTATTCCTGGAAGAGAGCCTCGTCGACGAGGAAGGCTCTTTCAACACTTGAGGTCCTTATCCGGTGGCAGTCATCACGGTGTCAATAATGGCTCTGGTGTGGGACCTTCTACGAGTGGAGATTATGAGATGGGCGAAGTTGGAGACGAGAAGATCGAGGCTCCACGTGGAATTTCGTTCCAGAAGATGCTGACGATCTTGGCGCATTACAAGTTGATTGAGGACGATCAATGTTTGTCGATCCGAGATATGCTCCGACACCGACAAAAGATGGATAGGTTGCATGCACAGGTGAATGTGATGAATGTCAAGAGTATCTTGTTGAGGATGATGCTGAGACAGAGATTCGTGAGGTATTACAGGGATGTTAGACAAATTGTCGCATTGACGGATGTTAATGCGGTATCAGCAGTGTCGTCCTCGTCATTGTCGTCGTCCAGGCATAGACCTGAGGGATCTTTTGGCTCAGGTGTTGGTGTTGGTGGACTTGGTGGCGCTTCTGTTCAACAAATCCCAACGATTGAGCACTCACAATCCGCCACCTCACCTGGCTCGCCTACTACTACTGCGGCCGGGGCATTGGCTGTTACGGCCTCGGCGACGAGTGTTCGTTCTTTGTTATCATTCTTGAGTGAAGCTGATCAGAGGGCTCTTGAGAGAGGTGAACCGATCGATCCGGAACGGGCTAATCTCATGATCCACGACCTGCGATCCGAATGGCGATGTAAGTCACTATATACTTTTCCCCCCCCCCTTCTGCGTAACAACACCAACGCCCGAGTTTATTGGCGACGTTTTTCTAACCTTGCCTGTTGGTTACTATTTCTGTTTTTTCTAGCATTCATTTCGACTCATGATTTGATGATGGTGGGATCTGTACAGGCGTCAGCTCAGGAGTTGGATAACGAAGAAATGCGTGTGATGAATGATTTTGAGAAATCGGAGAGCAATACTCAGTCATCCGGAGTTGTGGCTGCTTCAGACCAACAGCAGCAGCAACAGCAGCAGCAGCAGTTCCAGACACCGAAAGAAGTCTGGGGTCTGGATTATCTCTAAAACGCATTTTTCATTGAGTTGTTTCTTTTTTTATATATACATCTTTCTATCTTTTTTTTTCTTCTTTTCTTTTCTTTTTTTTTCTAAACATATATCCTCCACCATCACACTTGCATTTTTTTTTGTTGTTGTTATTTTTCCTCTCTGTCCTGCATTGTTTCAGTTTTGTATCCACGTTCGTTCGCTTTCCGCCTCTTTTTTTTTTTTTTTTTTTTTTTTTTTTTTTTTTTTTTTCTTTTTTTTTTTTTTTTTTTTTTTTTTTTTTTTTTTTTTTTTTTTTTTTTTTTTTTTTTTTTTTTTTTATTTATTTTATTTATTGGTATTTTTACAAATAAGGGAACAACAACACACACCTTGTCAATCATATATATCAATCAATCAATCAAATCAATCAAATCAAATCAATCAATCGCTCAGTGAGGCCGTGAAAGAAAATGTCGCGTAAGCAGAGGACGAAGAAGGAGAAGAAGAAGAAGAATCAGTGATCGGAAACCCTAAAGCGGTGCCAACATAGTCGAGTAGACTTTTCTGTGGCAAGCCAACAATCTTGTTGCCACTACCACTGGACTTGATCGGGTATTGTTGAATGCATTCTAATATCACGGCTGCATACAAAAAAATAATAAGATGTAATAGAGAAAAGAGGAGGGAAGTTCAGTGCATACATTTTAGTCATCAATATCACGATGTTGTTGATTCATCCACATGGGGGGGAGGGGACTTTTTCTCCAAAAAAAAAAAAAAAAATATCTTACAAGGCTCAAATAAATCCTGTCGGGCATGAAGATGTGACATGAAGGTATCAATCTCTCTACCGAGGTCATCTAAACCGTACGAGTAGTAGACGATATCTCTTCCTAGTGGGAGGCCATCACTTTGGTCTTCAAAAGAATATCCGCCGCATACAGAAGCAGCCAACAATTGAATCAGAAACTTTAGATGTAGATGGCCACCAAACGCGCCGCATCCCCAGTTGCCTAAATACAAAGAAAAAAAATTCACAGAAATAAAATTTGTTAAAATTTTCCATATTGGCGATACCTTTTTTTTTTCTTTCTTCTTCACCTTTGGTAAAGAACCCTCCCACCGTATCAAAACCAAATAAACCTTACCGGTGGCAACAGCTGGCACATCCGTGTTTGGTCTTTCGGCTCGACAAAGTCCCCACTCAGAACACGTGATGGGCGATCGTCTGAATCCAACAATGGCCTTGTTCAGTTCGCGAAGCACATTTCTCTTTGAGAACTGGCTGAGACGTTGATCTTTGGATCCAAATGGCAAGGCGTCAATCGCACAGATCTCGGTCTTTCGACGGCCTAGGTGATCTCTTCATGCAACAAATAATAAGATAAAATATAAAATTAAAAAAATGAGGTAGGTAAAGTGGGAGTTATTCCTTTTTTTTTTTTTTTTCCTTACCTGGGAGTCTCGTCAATAAAATCCGAGTGCCACGTAAATGTATATCCATACCCATTGTAGCTTGAGTATCGCTCTGCACCCTTGATCAACACAGTCTCGTTCTCCTGCAGGTTTTGCGTGAACAACCGCGAGATGATCAACTCGGGGCAGATCGCAAACCGGATCTCTTCCTGGACTGCGCCATGGCCGAGTACGCCTCCTCCAATGACCTTGTTCGCGAAATCCAGCTGCAACGCTCCTGGTGGTGCCTCGTCCTCGAGTGGACTATCGACGTCGACCCGCACTTTCACATAGCAGAATTCCTCCTTGCTGATCCTTTCATCCTGTTCTAATGAGATCGGTGTTTGTAATACTTGGCGGTGGTAGGTCACGGCCCCTTGCGGCACTAAAGTTGTAATGTTAACCAGAGTATTAGCTGCGTGTATATAGTACCTTCTGTGCAGAAATAAATGAATACGAGGCACATTTTTTTAACCTTACTCTTTGTTGTTACGCGGTCGAAATAATGGAGGATACATCGTAGTTTGGCGGCGATCGGTGGTGTGCAATAGGCTGGCGCTCTTAAATCCTCAGAATGGAAAAGGGTCCAGAAATTGATGGATGGGTATCGAGCGAAATCATCCTTGACCTGTTGCATTTGTTTCTCCATCTCCTTTTCTTTGTCTTCCTTCTTGCTGTTATCGCTGCTCTTCTGTCTCTTGTCGACATCAATGGGGGAAGTGATACGTGATCCTAACGTTTCATTCTTTGCTGCACTTGATGGTGTAGCTCCAATGGAGTTTTTGGGATCCTTTTTTCCAAAGTACGCGAACAATGACAGCTGACCATTTGCATTTCTGAGAGGGTCTCTTAAGTGTTCGACTTTTGATTTCAGTCTACTTGCAGCTCCGTGGATATCTTTGGGAGATTTACCTATAGTCCTTCCTCCAGCCTCTCCATCCATGTGCCCACTTTCCGAACCTGGATGCTGCCGCTTCTTTGACTTCACATCGTCATCGTCGTTGCTTTTATTGGGGCGACGAGCGGACGAATTTCGGTTAGGGAAGGTGTTAAAGAACGCATTTGCTAGAAGACATGCAATCTAATTTGATTGCAATAGATGGGCACAAGATAGATTAGTAGAAGATTCCTGCCTCTGACCATGAAAGTGATCCCTTCTTGTGGATGATCAACATTGCAATCTATATTTTCTTGGCAATTTACCTGCTCTTGACTGAGAGTAATGGCGGAATCTTGTTGTTGCTTCAAGAATGGGATAGGTTTTTTGACGAGCTCTGGTAACCGCAGGGCAAGCTCTTGCATGTTTGGTAAGATGACCTTGAAGAATCGTTCCCGTTCCTCGTTGTTCAGAAAGTCAGCCTCATCCACCTCAACATCATCGTCGCCACTACCCATTGCTTTAAATCGTGCGGATGTTTCATCCAAGAGTGCGTCCTCGTCTATGTCACTATCCAGTTCTTCTTCTCCGCTTCCCTGTAGGCCCGAATTCTCTGCATCGCTCAGTCCTCCCGTTGTACGCCCAAGTCCTCCTTTTCTTCTACGGGCATGGTGCATGGTTCGGTTTGCCTTTTGGTCGATGAAGAGTTTGAGGACCTCGGCGTTCCACTGACAATAGTCGCCTCCGTTCCAACGCGCCATGATCTCAGACAATTGCTCAGAGTTATTGATTGGCGTTGTCAGGCCTTGCACGATCTCGGACCATCTTGAGGAAGCCGATGATGATGATGATGATGATGACGAAGAGGGTTTTTCGGAGCATGGGAGACGGACATGATCGTTATCCCAGCTATCCTGAAATTCTTTTGGATATGGGAACTCAATTGGGTCGAGTCCTGGGATCTAAGATTTGGAGAGAGAGAGAGCGCCGCAGTTAGAACTCATGAATAACAAAAGAGGAAAAATTTGGACGCGACGCCGACCTGGTTGCACTTGCTTTGCAGAGGATGTGGTGCTTTCCTGTTTCGAAGTATGCACCACCTGTCATTTTTTTTTTTTATGGAGAAAAAGGCTGGAAGAACGGAAAGATGGAGGAGGGAAGAGAGGAATGATGATTGACTTTTTGGTTCATTGCCTCATTTTGCCATCGGTTCTCCTTTGGGGCATCGCCGCCACCAACCAAAGATACAATCAAATGAATGGTGGTGGCGGTGACTGTTTAGGATAATAAAAAAGGAAGAAGGAACGGGCAAATCGACATCATCAGCAACATCACAGAGACCAGGACCATGAGCCAAGCAGGATCCTCACAAGCATCAACGCCGGCACAGGCATCAGCACAGGCATCAGGACCTGGCTCATTAAAAACTGAGGATGAATACGAGCAACTGAAGCGGTTCCAGATTGAACTCGAGTTTGTGCAGTGTCTTGCCAACCCCTGGTACCTGCACAGTACGTCCCCCGCGAGTCCTTTACTTGTTTTACTTGTACAAGGAGCTACGCAAAACGCGCTTCAATGGAACAGGCCTTGATCCATCGCGCATCGCACTCAACAAAGCTTTCTCGATCGACCAACGCTTGTTTTCTGATAGATCTTGCACAACAGCAGTACTTCAACCAGGACGCGTTTGTTCGTTATCTCGACTACCTTCAATACTTCCGGAGGCCAGAATACGCAAAATACATCATGTAGGTCGATCGATGGCTGTCACTTTCCAGGACTACCTATCGCAGGCGCTTTTTTTTTTTACCTCGAATCCAACAATAGCTGACCCCACCACATCTCTTATTTCTAGTTACCCGCACTGCTTACACTTCCTGACACTTCTTCAGCACAAATCCTTCCGCGACCATCTTGCAAAACAGGATACAGCGACATTTGTTCATGAGCGGCAATACTACCACTGGCAATACCTCCGGAATCAGGATAAGGTCGTCAGAATGGAGATCATGCCCGACGGATCGATGGTCGAGATTAAGAATGAACCGGTACCGTCGTCAATAACTGCACCCACGCCTACACCACCGTCTTCTTCCGCTGCATCAGGACAGGGGCAAGGACATGCGTCAATCGATATTTCGAAAATAGCTCAACAAATGTCAGGCACGGCCGGAGTATCTAGCGCACTAAACGGCTCTGTAGCGCCTCAACCATAATACTGCGAATTTGCATTGCTACAATAAACAACTGACGATACGAACCAGAGGCTGAACACCATTGCTTGGCTGTCTACTTTCATATATAGTTGTTTTACAGGAGCGATATTCCTAGATATTACTACAAACATGCGTCCTCTCAAGAAGAGGTCTTCTATGGGTGTCATTTTTTTATCGCTGGAATTGAAACCCGTTGGGGAAAGGTTGGAAGTTGGCAGCGTTGGTTGAGAGTTGAATGGTTTCTGGAACGAGTACGTGTCTGGCACCCAAGTCACTGAAATCGCCATGATTGTTATCGCCATTTGAATGAGAGGGATTGTGTCCTTGTGAAGCGAATCCGGCAACTTCGGGATTGGAGTGACATGATGCTCCATCACTCTGTTGGGTATGAATAGGAGGCGACCGTGCACTCGCGACTATTGCTACCTCCTGGGCGAGGTATATTGCAGCCATTTCACTCGAGCTCATAAGATCGTTTCGGGTCATACTGGCACCCACCCCAGCGCCAGCGCTCAATGGTCCCAGAGCAGGTTGCCGATCAAAAACGTTACCAGATGTACCCACAAAGCCTACGGGGAGCCCAGCTTCATTCAAAACTTGCTGAGATGGGCCCGCGCCACCGCCACCACCACTGCTACCACTGCTACCACCATCGTCACCACTGCCATTGCCGCCACCAGCATGATTTCCATATCCAAGTGCTCTGCGCAGCGCGATCAAGTCGTTCAAATCCTCCTGTTCCAACTCGTTCAACGTGGCTCTCAAAAACAAGATGGATTTCAGTTTTCTAGGAGCAAAATCCGTATCAACCCACCGATTCCGATGGAATACACGGAAGAGGATCTGAAGGCAGGCCTTCGAAGTCCCGTCTTTGGTATGGTTATTGGTGGCGTTGAGGATGATATCGATCTTGTGATAATCAGCCGAACCTTCGGTCTCACAAAAGGTTTGAATCTTTTGTTTGAGTTTTTGGATCGTGCGCCCAGAACTGAAAAGTGGGATGTCCATACAGATAGTGTCGACGTGTTCATCTAGAAGGGCGAGGAAAATGAAAAAAAATTATTTTTTTTACATGTCAGATAGAGCTCTGTTTTGGGGATATATCGTAGTAAACTGGACCATAGCTAAAGCGCCCAAACATACCTGATCGACTGAGGTTGTGGATATGACGCGTGGCGAGTACATAATTGGGCGAAGAGACACGCTATAAAAATAACAAGAGGACTGGTCAACTACGCGGAATATGGCTGTTATGGCTTTTCGACATAGCTTTAAGAATTGAAGGTGGGTCACGTACCATGCCATCCCCGCGTTTCATTTCGGTCGTCAGAATGTGGATCGTCCTGATCATATAATATGCACCCTGGATAGCAATCGAAAATATATGTACGTTAGAAAGCATGTTTTCGTTGCCGAAGCGCCCTCTGTCATGAAGGTCCTACCGTGTACTCACCTCAAACTCGATTCTGTCACCAACATCGAAGGCTATATCCAGAGCATTGTTTAGGGTTAGTATCGTGCATCATTGGTTATCCATTAGGTCCAGATTGCATTGCATTGTAGTGTTACGTACGGCGCTATAAAAACAAGAATAAAAAGAGAGACTTAGTTACTGGAAGCGAAAGATACGTATTTTTTTTTTTAAAAAAGGACATGTTTGTCAATACTTACTATGACAAAAATAAAGACCATGGACTCGAACGCGTTTTTGGCAGATGTTCCTGTTACGAAAGCGCAGCCTACTACCAGCTAGTGTATGTCAAATAACATTAAGTCAAAAGGCTGACCATGAATGTTTTTCCATCAATTTTTTTTTCCCTCGCTCTTACCGAAGAAACCCCAACAGCGTATTGCTGTACACCGACATCGTATGCAATCAAGAAAGCGACGATCACAAACAAAAGAACCACGATGTTGAAGAGCATGTCGAGTTTGGCCATGGCATTCTCAAAAGTCTTGTGGGTCGATGTGAAACTTTTCCTGAGGTTGACCATATCCACGATTGCTAAGACGTTGCGGGAAGGATAGAGGGGAATTAATCGACATGGAATCGCAGCGAGGCGCCTCTTCCATAGCTCGAAAATGAAAAAAAAAATCGAATCAAGGAAATTACCTTGCTTAAACATGGTGCGGGTGATGATCTCGCGCCCATTGGGGTCAAACAGCTTCCAGACGCGATCCATGATCTCCTTATTGAAAGGTTGCTCCAGATCGACGCGCTCCAGGTGGTTTCGGTGCGGAGGACATATGCGAGTCCAGAGATCTTTTGCTTTTTTGTAAGGATTCTATTTTTTCCTTATCCAACACCAAGTTTTGTTAGAATATTTTTTCCGAACAGGCCGAAAGTGTCAAGAACAGTAACTGTGTCAAAAAATACCTCAATAGGCTTATTCCGGAGGCTGTGTATTAACCTGGACTTTCGCTTCTTGCTCATTCGAACAAACTCTTGCGGGTCCAGTTCATGATCCTTGTACGTTTCCAATATCGATCCAGACGGCGAGGTCGCAGTTCCGATCTTTCTGCTCTTCGCCTTTCTTGAACGTCTGCGAAACGAATTTCTCAGTAGTTCCCATGTTGACCGCTTTTGAGTCGTCCCGGTAAAAATACCTGCCGTAGGCGGTTTCTCGTCTTTGGATGAGCTGGGTCTACTCGTACTCGGCGATCTTCCTCCTTGATGTGCTGTTGTCGCTGTCGCTAGCCATGATGTCGGTTTCTCTGTCCATCGGTAATGATGACTGTGCAGGCCCGATGATCGCTGTGGTCTGTGTTGTTTGATCTTTTGTAAGCCATCCAGGACGTGTCCCTGAAAGTTCAGCTCAACAAACTTGGCATTGTCCTGCTCGAACCGGTCGGAGAGGATCTGCATAGAGTACCGTTTCAGAATGTAGAGCACATTCATGGCTTGAAGGCCCCATAGACATCGATAGACCCACCAAAATATCCATCGTCGACATTGCTTGTCCACGCCTTCTTCAATACTCGCCGGAAATTCAAGACCAATCTTGGCTCTGGCGCAGGTCGGGAGGTGAACAAAAACTGCCCAGAAAGCAATTACCACGAACAGCCAGACCGATCGTGCAATGTGGGGTACCAGTCCATCATGGGTCTCGAGCGTGATCTTGACTTTTACCGTCCCAAAGTGATGAATGATCTTAAATATCGCCATGATCAAGAATTGGATCACAAAGTATCCAAAGTGGTTTCCAATCACGACTGCCATGTAAGGCCTTCCGTCTTCGATTAAAACGATGGTGCTGTGGTGGTGCGTATGGACGTGGTGGAGAATGAATTTGGGAATCAAGAAAATGATTACAATGAAGGTGTTCTTGATAAATCGCGTAATAGTAGGGTGTGTACGACAATTCAACGGTCGGCAACAGACGTCGCTTTCGAGCATTGTGGAATTGATATCATTCGCTTGCGTGTCCTTTTCTTTGACCTCATAGATCTTATCTTCTTCCCAGTCAAAGTCGGAATCATCGCATTCGCCGTCATCCATGCTACTGTTTCCATCCCCCGGTTGTTTTGGTTCTTCTGGAAGTTGAGAGAGCTTCATAGAAGTTTTGACAGGCGAGGATTCATCAACGCATAGTTTGAACGGCCCTGGCTCTGTGTTGATCCCTGCTGGGATGTGTCCCCTGACAGAGCTGAGTGAAGGTTTCCGCTGTACCACTGAAGGCGGTGTAGGGCAAATCCCTGTACTATCCCGTGGAGTGGTGTTGTTGCTACCGTTGTTATCCTCCAAGGAAGGGTGCCGATGTAGCTGCACAGGCAAGCTGTCGGAGTGTGCAGACCGATTAGAACGTCGATTGCGTAGAGTACTAGGTGATTCTACATCGGCTGTTTTCATAACGACTTCTACTCCTGGTGTGGATGAAAGACTGAAGCCTGCTGTTATGGTGCTGCTGCTATTGATGGGCTCGCAATATGTACCATTATTTCTGCTGCATCCTTGAGGTTGGTTTGGGGCAGTGTCAAGGCTCAGCTTTGTAGTAAGGTCTCCACGACTTGAATTAGCAGATCGAGGATAATGATCAATATTGTTGTTTCTCTGCACTTCTGGCGGGTGTGCTTCTACTGGGTGATGCTGCTGTTCGTAATTACGAGTGTCTTTCCTGGTTGCTGGTGGTTGATGTGTTGGTGTGATTGTTTGGGCCTGCTGTTGCTCTACGGGATCTGCGGCACTCTCCGTCCTTGAAGTCTGATTTGGTGATATCGTTCCTTCAGTACTCTTTAGCCCATCCTCTCGATCCTTGATCATTTCTGCATCCAAATTCAACTTCCCAAACAAGCGAAAAAAAAGACAGAAAAGTGAATGCAAGAGGGTTTTATAGCCGGAGTGAAGAGCAAAAGACTGATGAAATATGTGAAAGATTTTTTTTGCGAGCAGGCGTGTTTGAGGCCGTAATGGTTAGACAAAGTATAAGAAAGACAAAAGCAAGGGCGAAGAGACGACTCCCTTCACCACATTTCTCTGGCTTTCCTGTGGTTTTCACACAGCATGGGCCAAGCTGGAACCAGGAATAGCCCACCTGACCTTCTCTAGGTCGCGTTTTGAGCGTTTATTAGAGTCATTCCGGATCATACGCGATTTCGGCGATGGGATAGATGACGAATGCAGGTTTGATAGGTTTTTCGGTGACAAAGACAGGGACGGGGGACGGGAGAGAGGGGTTTGTTGCCATGGTGCCCTCGTGATGCAAAATGGTTGCAGTGATGGTAATGGAGCTTCAAGGACCCTTATCATTGACGGAGTGAATGTATTTTTCCGTTATCGACGGAGATAGGATCCCGTGGATACTAATAACCTTGCGAGAAATGATAGCTTTAATTTTTTGTGAGAAGCATGCGACAGGCCGGACCAATGTTCTATCTGTCCATGCGAAGAATTGACAGTCTTTTGCAGCCGGACCCGCTTCTGCAGCAGCAGAATGTTAAAATTAGCCCGGAGAGACAACAACAATAGCTGTAGCTCTCTATCTCTCTCTCTCGAGCTGTTCTGCCCAACAGAGACAGGAAGGGAGGACAGAGCCCGGGTCTGCTCCGTGGGCATTATTCGCTTCCTCGTTCATTCGGCCGGCCCATCAGCTTAAAAATAAACACGCTGTTATTATGCGGTCTTCAATTGAATGTCGCACGCCTCGTCATCCAATATCCAACCATTGGGGCACACACTCCCACACTAGACCGTATCAACGCCCCACCAGTCCTTGACCCTCCCTCTCTCCCCTCTATTTTTAAGGTCTTCTCTCTTCCTCTTTCCTTTCTTTCCATTCTTCCTTCATTCCATTCCTTCTCATTCCTCATCTCATCCTCATCAACCATTCGTCGAAGCACGGAACCATCAGCACCACCTACTCAAGGACCAGCCAACGATCACAGCAAACGCGAACCAAGCGAGCAAGCAACAGCAGCGAACACAACTATCATAGCCATGGCACCCGTTCCCGTTCACACACCCAGGCCCAAGAGTCCCTTCAAGAAGTGCGACGACCTCTTGTTCGATCCCGCCCTGATCCCCGTCGGGCTGCAGGATAAACTCCCCTCAGGCTACGTTATCCGCCCCCTCTCCAAAACCGATAACCAGGTCCGATCCAACTCCTCGTTCCTCAAGACCCTCGAAGTCCTCACCACCGTCGGCACCATCTCAGACGAGGCCTACCAGAAGCGTTTCCAATACCTGAGGGAGCATAATGATCAGTACTATACTATCGTGATCGAGGACATGAACGTCCCCGCCACTGCAGCAGGATCCGCAACTTCGTCAACACCATACCTGGTGACACCCGGACGTGGCAAGATTGTAGCCGCAGGCACAGTCCTTGTCGAGCGTAAGTTTATTCACGAGCTTGGAATGGTCGGCCATATCGAGGATATCGCAGTCTCGGCAGATCAGCAAGGCAAGAAGCTGGGCCTGAGGATCATTGAGACGCTGAAGGCCATTGGACAGCAGGTTGGATGCTACAAGGTCATTCTGGACTGTTCCGAAAAGAATGTGCCCTTCTACGAGAAGTGCGGTTTCGAGAGAAAGGGTGTCGAAATGGGCTGGTACGTCAACAAGCCGTCCGCGGCCAAGCTTTAAAGCCCAACAAAAAGCCCACTTTCCCTTTCACCATTCTCCCTTTTTTTTGTTAGTCTGTTTCTTGCTCTTGTTACTCTTTTTTCAACCTACATATCCCTCCCCTGTGGGACTAGACTGTTTTCTCCTTTCTTGTGTCGTAATAGTCGCCCTCAGTTCATCGCTGTCATACATAGTTCATCCTCAATCTCTTTTCTCAACTTAATGTGTCTAGCGAGACTCTACAAATACAATTCCTCGCTAAAAATCATTCGAGTATTTCCAGCATCGTTGAATGTATTTAACTTATCGTGGGCTCTCTTAGAAAAATGACAATCGATCGGTCTGTTCCAAAACTGTGCATGCTCATTTTGTAGCTGCACCTCTTACCCCACTCGCCCTTGTCCCGCCATCGACGACAATACCTCATACCATACATTGCGGCCAGCTCTTCTCGTACTTCTTGGATTCCATGGCGCTCCAAGTCATGCAATGTGGCTCTAAAAGTGCTGACATCATGCGCGTCAGGACACTGTTTTTGCCACGTATACGTTGCAGGCCATAAGTGGGGGGTGCAGAGCGGGAATACGTCGTGCACGGCTCTCGGACGCAATTTGACCTCAGAGGCAGGCAGGAGGAAGAATTCACAGCGCGTTTGGACTACTGGCATTAATCAACTTTTGGTATTGTTTCGTCTCTCACCCTCTTGCAGCTCTACCACTGTTGCGTGGAGGGTAGGTAGGAAGGATCTGCAGAATTTGATCGCCGGGTCAAGGGTCAAGGACTCTCCTGTAGTCATACCTATTAATATTCTCTTGCCGTCTGTGGGCGACCCAGATTGATTGCGTCGAATAGTCTTGAACCTGTAACCATTCTGATGGGCACTGAAAGGGGGGATGCCATTTGTAAGAGCAGGCTGCTTCAAAGTTCAAACTCCTTCCTAGCACGGCAATCCGTTGCAATTGCGATAATTGCAAACCAAATATTCTCTCCTAATCTCGTTTGTCTTCTTGACCATCTAATGTACAGT
Organism: Dissophora ornata; assembly: GCA_025201705.1. Classification (NCBI taxonomy): domain Eukaryota; kingdom Fungi; phylum Mortierellomycota; class Mortierellomycetes; order Mortierellales; family Mortierellaceae; genus Dissophora; species Dissophora ornata. The sequence continues at coordinate 29,656 of MU616707.1, read as the reverse complement.
ACGGAAGTGATACTTGCTGTGTCCACGCAACTTGATCTTCATGATATCATTCAGCACATCAACACATCCCTTATACCTCTATTCTCAACTCTTTACACAATGCAATGGAAGGTTCACCATGCGCGTGTGTGCTCCACTTCAATGAACACAAAAGAAAAAAAAACAATTCAAGCATAGGTAAAATAAGTTCGATGTACTTACAAAGGAAGGTAAATACGTCTCCTATGTTCATGTCGGTTGACCTCCAAAAAGCAGACACTTGTAACGTACTCTCATCGACATTGCCGGTACATCTCCTTACGGCCCGGGCTTCAGTCGAACGCTTTGTTGAGACGGACACGAGCAAGTTATTTCCAAGAGCGTGGGGTCAAAGAACTGTACTGTGCTGACTAAGTGTTCATGTAGATGATTTCGTGGGAATCTCTCATATATTCGGTGCGATCTCATGAAATAAAGCATTATACGAAAAAGGGTGTCAGAGTCATTCTCATTCCTAGGGCAGGTTTTTCTTGCTCCAGTCTTTGGCGGTTCACGCGTATCTTGGGTACAACAGCCATTGCATAGGCTACATATTTCCCTGACAACCTCTTGTTCGGATCATATTACTTACCAGACCAAAGGGCAGTGGTGGATTTATCCGGCTTGGCTGAGCACATAATGGTCGGAATGGCTTCTGGAAAGCTCTCTAGCGTCAGTATCTAGCAGCTTGATGTGTGCAAGAGTCCAAATGGGATACCAAAAAGACTTATTTCATATTCTGTGTGTAAAGGCTCCATCTACAGCGGAGCCTGCTCACCTACGGCTCCACGCTGCAATAAGAACTGTTTATTCTGTCGGCTTAACCCTCCCACGTCTTGCATGGATATATTCAACAAATTAAGCCTCTCTGGTCGAGATATCCAATGCAACCGCACGCAAAACTCATTTCCATCATCTACAACCCGCCACAACCGCGCTAATCCATCAAGACATCCAGCAACAACATACATTTTGTCGGAAGTCTCGATCCAGGAAATGCCATTTACCGCAGCGCCGCTTTGAATCACCGCACGACACTCACCAGACGCGGTATCCCACAGCCTCATTGTCTTATCTGCACTGCCAGACGCAATCTGATCTCCTTTTGGCGAATACACGACGCTCGAAACACTACCGCTGTCGCCGCTCAAGGAGTAATGGCAATCTCCGGTTTCAACGTCCCATAGCCGCACTGTGTGGTCCGAACTGGTAGACGCAATTTGAACTCCTTTGGGCGAATACACGACGCTGTTAACAATGCCGCTATGGCCGCTCAAGCTGTGGCGGCAATCTCCGGTTTCAACGTCCCACAGCCGCACTGTCATGTCACAACTTCCAGACGCAATCTGATCACCTTTCGGTGAATACGCGACGCTCAAAACCTGCTCGCGATGGCCGCTCAAGGTGTGGCGGCATTCTCCGGTTTCAATGTCCCACAGCCGCACTGTCATGTCATCACTGCCAGACGCAATCTGGTCACCCTTTGGCGAATACACAACGCTCCGAACCCAGTCGCTATGGCCACTCAAGGTGTGGCGGCAATCTCCGGTTTCAACGTCCCACAGCCGCACTGTCGAGTCTGCACTGCCAGATGCAATCTGACCATCTTTTGGCGAATACACAACGCTAGTAACATAGCCGCTATGGCTGCTCAAGGTGTGGCGGCAATCTCCGGTTTCGACATCCCACAGCCGCACTGTCTTGTCCCGACTACCAGACACAATCTGATCACCGTTTGGTGAATACGCGATGCTCATAACACCACTGGAATGGCCACTCAAGGTCTTCGTGTTATTCCAGTCAGATATTGTGTAAATGCTGATGTTGCCACCCTCAAGACCAACAGCGAACGTCTTGCCAGCTAGTGAATATACACAGCACCGCACTCCGCTCTCTTCTAAGAGAAATGGCAGTTCGACGAACTGCACGCCTGCCATCTGCGCCCCGTTTAAATTAGCTCCACGAAGCGACGCGCTGCGAAGAATCACATTTGTCATGTCCGCGCCTTGCAACTGAGCATATTCAAATGCGCCATGACTCAGATCCGCCCCTGGAATCCGAATGCCTTGTAAATCAACTCCAATAAACTGCTCCCCTGACCTGATCAATATCGTGATCGCATTAGCTGCTGTTCTGTGTATCGTCTCGAGCTCTGTCGTTTCTGTTTTCGATCGCTCGATTACCGCCAGTAGCTGTTTCTTGAAGAGAGGCTCTTGTTGGACACGTTCGGTCAAGAATCGCAGAATCGACGGCTCATCCACGAAGTTGCTGCTCCCTAAAGGCGATTCTAGCACTGGCCGTTCAATAGCCTCCACCACGTCCTCAATAACACATTGGCTGTCTAAGCTGAAATCCGAATTGACGTTCCTTCGGCGTGGGGCCATTGCTGTTGACTCCACCATCTTTGGTCGCTCTGTCCCTCTCTTCTGCGGTTCAAACACCGCCCGTGCCAAACTGTATTCCAAAAGTGATCGATGAAGAAACCGGTACTGGTTGCCACTGCGCTTCAGAGGACAAGCCTCACGCAAAAGTCTCATCTCATCTCCCTGACCAAAGAACTCCTCTTTCCATGTTCCTTGATACCGGAGCGACGGGTACTCGACCACAGAACTACCCGATTGATACTGAAAGATCGCGGTCGCCAAGCCCTTCAAATACTCAATGCCTTTTTGCATGAACCCTTCGTCTGATAACCTCTCGAATGCTCTCCTGTCTTGGCTGCTAAAGTTCTCGAGTAGTCGTATTTTGCCGCGCTCCAACCATTGCTCCACAAACTGATCATACAGTGCGATTCTAGTGATGCGAGTCGCCGAGAGATTTTGTCTTGGATCTACCATGTGTGGCAACACCGTCAACGACAAGGTTAGCAGGAACGGATTCCTCACCAGGTCTCTCAATCCCGGAATCCGATTAAATGCTTGCAGGTAGTCATTGGTCTGCCACAACGGACCGTTCGTTGACACAAATTTCTCAATGTAATCCTTAATCTGATCTTTAGTGAATGGTGCAATAACCGCCTCTTGAAACAAGAGCGAGTCCGCTTGCCGGTTGCGGTGTACTGGCTGGAATCGATCCCGATAGTCGGAGCCAAGGTACTCGCTGCGGCAACTGACAACCATTTGAGCGCGCCACCCTCCTTGCACATTCAGTCGATTGCTCTTGTACAAGTTTTGCGTCTGTCGACTCTCGTCATACCCATCGCAAATCAAGATGAACTCACGGTGATCCTTCAACTCTTGGATTTGACGCTCAGTGAAGCCTTCGTCCTGTAGTTGTTTGGCAACCAAATTCTGTTCCGGATTTTGAATTGCTGCCAAGGTGATAAAGAGTGGAATTCGGTCTTCATTCTTCTTGCACTCGTTCCACAGGTCACATTCGAGCTCTTGGTTGAAGGTTGATTTTCCCGCCCCAGAATCGCCAAGCACCAAAAACACCTTTCTCTCGCTCCCAAGGAACTCCTTGACCTTATCCATCAAAGGGGAAAGGGTGTCGTCGCTGGCTTTTAGGTTAGCCTTGGCTTGTGGAGAAATATACACGGGTGTGCCTCTTTCTTTTAATCGTCGAACTTTAAGTTGGCCCAAACGGGTTTCGATATCTAGATTGTTTTGAACACGGTCTAGCAGGGATGTCGACAATAGTGACGGCATGGCGACCTTCAACGCGTGTACACCTGGACCGCCCTCTAGACATGTTCGGTAAAGTGCTTGCTTCTTGACATCTCCATCTGTTTCCAACTCCTGGAGCATGGCTTTGGCGGCTGTCGCATTTCAATTAATTGATCATGTCAATATTTGATGACATTCAGGCAAGTTTTGTATCACGGTGTCAACACTCACAAGCATTATCTTTTCTCTCCTTTCTTCATACCTTGCGTTTCTCTTCCGGATAAAGTTGACAGCTGCATCAAAATATCGAGGATTAATTGCTTTATGCTGGTATGATGACCCCAGATTTTGTCGCTTTGATACATTTCCCCTATAAATGCAACAGCACTTGCTCGAGAGTCGTCATTGCACTCTTCATTGGCTGCGAGCTCTCCGAGACGCTGACACATTCCCCATTGAAAGGCGGGATGGCTCCGGCAAGACGCTTCACGGGCCAGTATCTTGAACTCGATGAGCTGACCACTTCGAAGCAAAGAATCTGCGTTACGCAATGCTGGATACCAGACCCGCTTGCGGCCGAAGTAGATATCTTCTCTAAGGCAGTCTAGTAATTGTTGCTCACTCGTGGCCAATGTACTGACATCTTCGTATTCATTTTTGGCCAGCGTAAAGACCTTCGATGCCCCGGCTAGCCCGCCTTGAATATGGCTCAAGTTTTCTACAAACCGGTTGAGATCCAAGCCTTTGACTCCGCTAACCAACCCTACACCTCCGCCGACCACTTTTCCTGTGAGCCGCTGCATCGATTGCCAGGGAGTCTCATCATCTGGGACGTACATTAACGCTTGGGAGGCATAGGCGGCTTGATAGACCAGGTACGGGTCAGTATCGCGTTGTAGCCTACGCAAATATTCAACGAGAGGCGCGTGAACCTTTTCGCGGTCTAGACCCTTGATCCCGCTATCGGCCATGGCATCCAACACGTGTGACACCGTGAGCGTCAACTGATAGATATAATCTGGCAATTGCTGGTAGGTGTCTTTTAAGCGCACGCTGATGGGTTCTAGTATATTGACCAAGTTGAGGTGACCTGGTAAAGCGCGTTGCACCAGCTGCGACAGTCCTTCGAGTAGACTGAAGTCCAACAATATGGATTGTTCAGTACCATGGAAAAACTGCTGGAGTAACTGTTGAAGATCGTCTTTCGTGAGAACTGGCACCAGGCACACAACTTCAGCCACAACCTTCGCATCCTTAAGTCCCTCACGAGCGAATTCTCGGAGCAAGCTGGCCACCAACATCTTCAGTCTTTCGTGCTCGCATTTATCATGCTCAGCGGCCTTTAGCCAGTCGCGTTCGGATTGATCGAGGGCGTCTTCATCGAGTTGTTTAGGCTGCAAAATGGTTAGGCAGTGAACGAGCTGGGATATGTTCTCGAGACGTCCACCGACTTTTGGCAATTTGTTCATGTCAGGAGGCTGATCCATATCCTTTGCAAAAATATGGGGAGAGATTATTACAATGTCGCAGCTTGAGCTGTCCTGGATCGGAGGAACAGGAGAAGTGGGTATTGCGAGAAGGGCGGATGGGATCGCGTCAGAAACCACAGCAGGGTCTGCAGTGGGACTTCCAGCGTGTTTTGAAGTGGGATTTACAGCGCGTTCTAAAGTGGGGTTTGCAGCGGGTGGCGATGCGACGTTGTTGGAATTAGAGGATGATTGGCTTGGAAACTGAGCACGTCCTCTGCAACATATTGATTTTTGCAGCATTGAAGTACGATTAGATATACGAGCATTGAACGTGCAACGAAGAATATTGTCGCTGCTTACTTACCCCCATTTTTCTCCATTCTTGCGACTAGCCTGTACCATGGTGCGATATCCCAAGCTGTCCAACAGATTGCCAAGCTTAAAATAAGTGGCAGCAATCTCAGTACACAGGCTTTGATCCTCCACGCGCGAGGAAGAGACATAGGTCTTTCTCACAGATTTTCTTATACGGGATAATGCCGATTTCGCGTCGTCGCAATATACCAGAGCTATTTTGAGGGTATTTGCTCTCTGTGCATTCTCTAGATGGCCACTAGCGATATCCAGCGCCTCTTCTGGCGTGAGAACACTTCTCCACGGCGAAAACGGACTGCTGAGCATTGTCGATTTCTGATCACGCCTGTTTGTTCTTTTTCTATCTTATTTTCCTCTTGTTCCTGGCTATCGGAGAATATATTTGATGACAGTGTTAGCGACTCTGACATCAAGTGCTGGAAGGCTAGAGTGGCCAGAGAGCACACTACACACTTGGCGATTAAGACTGGGATACAACAGAATTGTACGCAGTTAAAATGTTGTGTGGATGATGGGATTGTGGTCATTGCAGAAGGTTTGCTGTGTTTCTTTTGACGACTTCGATGTTTTAATGATAAGTGCCTGCCATCGAACAAGAGAATGTCATGGGCCGTTGGAACGGAAGAAAGAGAGAGCAACGAGGGGAAATCGATCAGACCGGACGGAACGGCAGGAACGGACTTATTGATGGCAGAGATGGCGGGAGTGAGCAGCTGCAGTACATACGGCGAACCGCAGCGGGACTAACCGAGGACGCTACCATAGGTGGACTGACAGTGGATGGTCGTAGGACTGAAGGGCGGCAAACATGCGGAGGACCTGTACTTGTCTACCTTTGGTCAGGCGGACTTGTTTGGTCTTGAAGTTGAGCTCGAAGCCAATGTGCTTGATAATCTGCGTGGCCTGGAGCTACGTGAATAAGTATATGAAGGCCCCGAAGATCTCCCTCCCACCCTTCCCCGTTTGCTCGCCGACCTCCCTTCACGTTACAAATATGCATTACACTACGACATTTCTTCAGGATTTGACCACCTCCCACGACACCCAGATTCCGCCCCTTACTTCGCGATTCAAAAAATCCACCACGCAATTTATCAAGCACATTGGCTTGTTTGGTCTTGAAGTTGAGCTCGAAGCCAATGTGCTTGATAATCTGCGTGGCCTGGATGATGGATTTTTTGAATCGCGAAGTAAGGGGCGGAATCTGGGTGTCGTGGGAGGTGGTCAAATCCTGAAGAAATGTCGTAGTGTAATGCATATTTGTAACGTGAAGGGAGGTCGGCGAGCAAACGGGGAAGGGTGGGAGGGAGATCTTCGGGGCCTTCATATACTTATTCACGTAGCTCCAGGCCACGCAGATTATCAAGCACATTGGCTTCGAGCTCAACTTCAAGACCAAACAAGTCCGCCTGACCAAAGGTAGACAAGCACAGGTCCTCCGCATGTTTGCCGCCCTTCAGTCCTACGACCATCCACTGTCAGTCCACCTATGGTAGCGTCCTCGGTTGGTCCCGCTGCGGTTCGCCGTATGTACTGCAGCTGCTCACTCCCGCCATCTCTGCCATCAATAAGTCCGTTCCTGCCGTTCCGTCCGGTCTGCTCGATTTCCCCTCGTTGCTCTCTTTCTTCCGTTCTAACGACCCTGTCACTTGGTCGCGCCTCCCTCTGGTGCTGTCTCGTTGCCGGTCCCGCTCCCCTTCTCGAGGACCCTGAAGCAGTAGTGGCTCACCTCATACACAAATCTGCGTTTCTGCAGTTCAGGACTGTTTGTACAGGACCTCAGAGTGAAGTTCTTCACTTCTAATAGAGATAGTTTTTGTCAGGCGTAAAGGATTATTATCCACTGCGCATGTATCACCATTCTCTTGAGCTACAAACGCTCCGACCGCAGCTATCATTGACTCGAATAGCCCAGCTCAGGTACGGAGAGGAATATGTTATTGTGAATTACCTATGATAGCTGATGCACTGTGCTTAATAAGGTCCTGCGGGCAGGCACGAGATTCTAAGAGAAGATGGAAAGGAAAAGGGAGAAGAGAGGATATAAACGAGGATGAGAATATGGAAAGGAAGAAGACAAGAAAGATGCCAGTTCCCGAGGGATTGAGTCGTGGGTGTAGCAGGGAAGCGGAACAACGGGACAGAGGGAAAGAGGGACGAAAGAGACAGTGCCCTTGTCCCGCCATCGACGACCACAAGTCACACACGCCCTTTAATATTCGTGGCATAGACTGCGTCGAATATCTGTGAAGCACAAAGCACGCAGAATCCTGGTCGTTGTTTTTTGTTCTCAAAATTGTAATATATGTCATGGAAAGGAGGACTTTTAATGATGCTGTGGATGACTCAATGAATGCATGGACTGGTTGGTAATTTTTCAAAACACGGTTGAGCTATCAGTCTAATCTATATACTCGGTCTTGGGACGCTTAACTGCATCCTCTGATGCTAAGGTAATCACAGGAGCAGTGGCGTTGCTGGCGTCGTTGCTGGATTCAGTCTCGGACTCGCGCTTTCGCTTCTCATCGCTGTGTGAGTATTTCATATAACATTACAGTGAATTAAGCGTGAGCAAATATGGAGGCACAAAAAAACAAAACAAAACACGTCCATGTGTCCCTGGAAAACGTTACCTTACCTTGCAAATGCAACTTCAGCAGGCAGGCGGAATGAGATGCAATACATATCCTTATTTGGCGCAACCTTGCGAACCCAGTGCAACTTGACAGAGTCCATCTCAAGACGGCCTCCCATCACAGCCTCCACACGTTCCCTAACATCATCCTCGGGCTTATCACTCTTGGAGAAGCAATGACAGTGGATCATTGGGAGCTGTTTCTTGGGCTCGGGGATATCAGCTTCTCGACCCTTGAACAGACCCCTGAAAGCATCCAAAAATTCAATGGCGCTTGCTGGAAGGTTCATGACAAAGTGATCAAAAGTCTTGAAAGCATGTGTTGTGGTTGCATCAGCGACTGGCGCAGGAGCAGATGCTGAATCAACTACAGCAGCATTCGAATCCTTGGATGCTGCGCCCTTTTTGCCTTTTTGAACTACTGGTGCAGCAGGAGGTCTCTTATACCCAGACTTTTCCAGATCCTCGACAGCTTTGCGAATGAAATCGCGGCCATCCAAATTGTAAATATTCAAGTTGTCCTTGATCTGGCATATCGCGAGTAGTTCGTATATATATTAGTGGATAAGTCGGGCAAATGACCAAGTCTATCTGACGGAATGGCGAACAAGCATTACCTTGTTCAAAGTCTTGTTCTCGACCATGTATTGGTATGAGGTGGGGTTGAGATCGTTGGCGTAGACCATGCAGCCCTTCTTGGCTGCAGGCATGGCGAATGGACCGATTCCTGCCATGACATCGCACAGAGCATCCGTTGCACTGAACATTTTCACAAGGCGCTCATGTTCTGTGTGAAGGCGCGAGTTCCAGTACACTTGAGAGAAGTCGAGCTTGAATTTACACCCGCTCTCTCTCTACCGTTGACAAGAACAGTAATTGTTAGATGTAGTTACAAAATAGAGAAATAATGCCTTACTTCATAAAACTTTAGTAAGTAAGCAAGCATATCTCCATGACTTACAACTTCTGCAATCATGTCATCATCTCCCGCAAGAAGTTCCATCTTGAAAAATCTGAAGGTGGTATCGATCGAATCTGTCTTGTTGACGACTGTCCTCAGATTCGGGTTTTTATCCATGATCACTTGTCCGATGAGGTGTTTAAAGGGAAGGTATTCATCCTTAAGATTCATATGGGCGATATGTCCAACTGTCGTGAACGAGGAGGGCGCCTCGTCGATGATGTCCTCTGGAAGAATGGCGCGCAGAACCTCGTCTAGTTGTCATGACAGATCACGAAAATGTTCAATTGACTGCTGCAAAAACGCAAGTGTAGGTTTTTCTTGCCAAGATCTAGATTCACCAGTCGCTGCGTACCTGCAGTCCAATGGTCGTATTCAACAGAAAGTTCCGTTTTTGTGAGGGCAACTCCCTTGTCCTTGACAAACTGCTTTGTCTTTTCCGATGCGCCCTCGAGGTCTACAGTTTTACAGTTGAGGTATAGACTGCCGTTAGATCACAATACGCCGATCAAACACTGAAGCACACAGCGCGAATTATGGGTGGTATCCCCTTACCTTCGTTCTTGATGTCCAAGTTCAGGAGCACCAGTCTTTTTGACTTTTCGCCGTCGTCGCTGTCAACAACATTTCTGATCTTTGGTTCCAGTAGCATGTCACTATCGAGCAAAAAAAAGCCCGATGGGAGTAATTAAGAGGCCATTCTTCTTTAATTCCCATGCCTCTCTTTGTCTTTTGCCGGGAGAGCAAAGTTATTGCTTCGACATCAGAATTCTAGGGCGTATTGCTGATCTGCCACGGACATACCTCCCGATGGTTTTTTTGCATTCCATGGTCAAATTGGCTGGGATCCTGAGCGCCATCACGCTGACGGTCGTCTTGAACAGGGACCTGTCCAGAGTCAAGAGTCCTCGCTGAACTACTGGTGGTGGGATCATGCTGGTGGTCTGTCTGTCAGCCTAGTTGTCTGAATGTTGAAAGCGATGCAACTGATCTT
>MU616707.1:0-19589 GCA_025201705.1 Dissophora ornata | reverse complement strand
TTTTCCCGCTCGAGCTTTGCCTCCACAGCTTGTGGCGCACTTTAAGCTCTGTCAATTAGAGAGGGATAATGTTGACAGTCAATTAGGGATACTCTGGTGTGCCTGACATTGGGCGAAGTTTTTTTTTTCACCATCTCACAATGCGGAATCGCACAATGAATGAGGGATTCCTGTTCTTCCTCTTTTTGAATCCAAGAATGACCCCCCCAATGTCCATTGACCGTTCATTAAAAGAATATTGCTGTGTCATTAGACAAACGCTACATTTCAACACCTCATAATAACTTTGTTCATTACGATTCAGGTCGATTAAACACCTCAAGTGAAACTGGGAACCACTCCTGTCGTGAGAAAAATATGACAATGGCCGTTCGGCAGCTCTGTCACTCTTTTTCGTCATCTCCTTCCTCCCCATTCCTCCCTCCCCACTCACTTTTCTCCATCATCACTCTTCATTACACTCGGCCACATACCCATTCAACCTCGTAGCTTCCTTCTGCTCGCGCTCTCATACAATTAACATGGACATCGAAGACTTGGGCCACCTTGCCCGCAAACCGAAGGTCACGAACGTAAGGCATAGGCTTGGGGCTTGTAAACCAGATCATGCCAAAAGTCCATTGACACCAAGTCCTGTGTCTCTTTTCTTGTACGGCATACCATAGTACAATCCATGCACGATCCGTAACCTCAAACCAGGCTCAATCAAGGAGTGGTGCACCTGCGGATTGACCAAGAAAGGACCGTGGTACGCCCGAGACTTATTCCATTGAACCAATAATCCAGATTTTTCCTGAAACGCAAGTTTCTCATTTTTTTTTTTTTTTTTTGTATTTCAACGAAAAGGTGCGATGGCAAGTCCCACAAAGGCACGACGTTCAAACCCCTGCGGTGGAGGGTTCCTGACGGGAAAAACGCCCAGACTATGTACAGCATCTGTGATTGCAGGTACACGACTCGTCCTCCGTAAGTCAAGTGGATGTTTGTTACTCTGTCAATTCATCGATCATTTTTCAGGTCAACCCCACTGACACTAATAGCCTTTTTTTTTTTTTAATTCCAGGTTCTGCGATGGAATTCGTAAAGTGCCACAGATAACTTTTTACAAGGATCTATTGTCAAATTGTATTTCTGCAGGGAGATCTCGACTTCTAACACAACTTTCTCTCTCTCTCTCTCTTTCTCCATTTGTTTCAACTCACAGACTATGATCTTCCTCTACGATACCTAAAAAAGATCAAAGAGTGTCCAAAACAACCTCACGACCCTGCGGTGACCAAGTTGTGCGAGGAATGTGGATGGGCTGGCCCGCGTGAAAGCTGGCCAGAACTGCCACCAACAGATTCTGATGAGGAGTCCTCGGACCTGTCTGACGAGGGCGAGGATGCAGATACGAAAGAGGAGTCCGAGGAAGCAAAGGCGAAGAAGCTGGCCGCCAATACACCAAAGGTCCAGGTACAACTACAAGGGCTGGATTCCACAAACGGAGACTCGAGATCCCAGAATATCGAGTCTGAGCAGCAAAGGATCGGCTGCAACGGATCGTGCCAGACAAGAGAACATCAAAATGACACTGCAGATCCCGCAGTCGGTGGTGTTGCTGATATCATGAGACGCGTTCAGTTGTAGCAAGAGTAGCATGGCAACCATTAAACAGTAGTATTAGAAACACGGTACTTTATATGCTTGGTATGGGTATGGTAGCTTCCGCAGGGATACACTCTATTTTACATGATACATAGGAACTAAAAGTGAACAGTGAAAAAAGGACGCTAGGCGCGCCTGAAGCGCTGGGGATTTTCTACGTCAAGAATGTCATGTCAACGCCCACTGCAAAGTCCCAGATTATGATCTATAATAGCGATGAGAGACAGATGTTAGACTACTTGCAAACATATTCAAGAGCTGCGAGAACGACCTCCTGGATGAATACCTTTTGATCCTGTGAGCAACTGACAATCTTGGAGTCATTAAACTGCAGTTTGAAAACGCGATGCGAGTGTCGCCCCTCCATATCCGCAAGCAACTTGCCCGTCTCCTGGTCCCAGATCTTGAGCGTCTCATCATAGCCTCCACTGATGATCCGCCCACCGGAGAACTGTAGTGTCCTGACTAACCCATCATGACCTGTCAGGGTCTTGACACACTCGGCCCTAGCGACATCCCAGATCTTAATCGATCGATCCGAACTTCCACTGACAATGAGATTGCCCTCGAACTGGATGCAGGCAATACCTCGCGCATGTCCCTCTAGAGTCCTTAAACACTCGCCCGTCTCGAAGGACCAAATTTTGATGGTCTTGTCTCCACTGGCAGACACTACAACTCGGCGACTTCCAAGAAACGGTGATGGAGCGGCGGACTCTGGCGAGAACTGAACTGCATTGACAGCAGCACGATGACCAACCAGCGTCCTGATCATGTCGCCTGTGCTGATGTTCCAGATCTTGACCGTCCGGTCCTTACTACAACTGACTACAATATCCTTCTCGAACCGCAAACTCAGCACACTGTCTGCGTGTCCTGCCAGCCGTCGCAGTACCTGTCCTGTCTCCAGATCCCAGACGATGATGGTTGTATCGCTGCTCCCGCTAACAATCCTATCCTCGTCATATTGCAAGCAGAGGACGCTTGCAGTATGACCTAGATAGGTCCTCAGACAGACTCCTGTGGCCAAATCCCAAATTTTGATGGTGTTGTCTCGGCTGCCACTGATAATCTTTTGATCATCAAACTGAATACAGTAAATACCCTCGGTGTGCCCAGGAAGTTCCTTTGGAAAGTGGTCTCCTCTGTTCCAATTTCGTTCCAGCACTTTGCGCTGCTGGCACAAGAACTTCCAGTTGATCATGGGTCGTTTTGTTATAGGATGGCGGTGAGTCTTAAGCGCACCGGGGCTCAAGATCTCAGCTGGAAGAGGGGCGTTGGGGCCCAAATAATCAATCCGCTTTGGTATCGGCGGATATTGTGAATCAAACGCACTATTGCTTGAAGTAGACGCGACTGACGGACCTGGCAACGAAGTTGCCGCAGGTGACGTGTGCTGAGAGTTCGAGCTCCTGTGATACCGAGAGGATGCGCTCGTAAGCGGGGAAGGCAAGTGCATCAACCAAGCGGGCAAAGAAGGAGAGAGGTGATGATGATGGTGAAATTGATGCATCGGGTGGGAGCGGCTAGATGATGAGTGTTCGTGGTCATTAGAGTCCGTGTTTCTGTGTGGGTGCAATGAAGGCCATGCAGATGATCCGGATACGCCCATGACTCCATGTCTGATCACGCTCCATAAACTCTTTGTCGTCAGAGGCGAATGAGGTCCACTCGGGATATTATTATTCGTCGTCTTAGGCGATACAGGCGTAGTTGGAGATATTGGTTGAGAATCTGGACGTGCTTGGTCCGCTGAATTCGAGCGTTGGTGGCCAAAGAACCTGGACGGCCTAGAACTTGACGCAGATGGAGATGATGATGAGCCACCACCTTGAAAGTTGGGTATCCTGAGTGGTGAAGGTGGACTCGGACGATTAGAAATCTTTTTTAGCATGGACGGTGGAGTCATCAAACTGCTTCCGAGAGCATACATCGGCATGCGGGGACGGTGTATGGAGGGTATGAAGGCTGTGTTCGAAAGCGAGAATCGTCCGTGTCGTTGACTGGATGAAGATGCCCGCATGGAAGAAGAGGATCCTTCAGTTTGGGCAAACATGTCGCCAGATTCAAATGCCGGGGATTGCTCTGGTGGAGTGAGTCGCTCTGGCGATGCGAATGGCTCTGGAGAGGTTGGCGAGGAAGACGGCATAGAAATGGGGGAGCTGCCACTGTCATAGTCATCCTCAGGAGTGGGTGCCATATCGATGTCTTCAGAATGTTGGTGAGCCAACGCATATTCCGGGAACGCTGGGTGAGACGGAAAACATCCCAAATGGCTATGTACTGTTTCCTCGTCATTGTCGCCAAGCTGGTACTCGCAGGCAGCACTGGGGTCGGTATGTTCCATCATGTCATAGTCATCGCACTCGCGCTTTGTTGCCTCTGATATGTGATGGTCCATCATCTTGCGCTTTCCTCGGCTCAAACTCGATTCTGATTCAAAGTGGATCCTTGGGTGCATGCCCTTCGGGCCTAATAGCCATTGCTCCTCGAGGTCGGCCCATCTGAGATACCAGTCCACCATGTCCTGGTTCACTTTCCATCCATGCTTAAGGTACAGCCCCTTCCAAACAGTATTATCAGATGCGCATTTGTTCCAGGCTTTGGAGACCAACGCCACTGTCGCAAGTGATTTCTCATCAAGAAAAGAGAGTAGGTGGACTAGTTCAACAAATACACCGCAAGAGCTGTTAGCACACCTTGTTTCATTGATTAAAATAATCGCCCACTGGGTTCTCGTAGGTGCTTACCTGTGAGCTCGTATGGCAAGAGAACTAAAAAGTCTCTATACTCGAATAAAGGCGTCAGGCGAGCATAGCTCTTTGTGAAAACCGAAGGAGAGACTGACTTCAAGAGCTGAACCGCAAGCTCTAGAAAACGACACATAAAGCCGTATATTGCGTGAGTTGACAACAGAGGCCTGCTCTATAGAACACAGCGACAAGGCTTTAGGGTCGCATACCCGCTTTCTGCTCGTCAGTCCAATGGTGGACAAATTTTGGGATCTCTATCCGTTGTTCATCGTATCCTTCGTCCGGTATGCTCAAGGAAGGGGAGCTCGGTGGCTCTTTGTAATGCGAAGCAGAAGATGACCTCGACGGTCCAGACATGACTTTGGATGGAAACTCTGCTCCCGCTTAGTACTCCCAGCGGTGCTGCTATTCTTGTTGGTGGAAGCGAGTGGGGCGCTGGAGAATGTAAACAGGCGATGTGAATCTGTCCACCGGCTCTTTCTTGTGTAGTGTGTGGTTTGAGAAGAAACTCCGGAAGGACGAGGTGGAAGTGGGCTAAAGCATCTGAATAGAAAATGCATGCAAGACAATTCGAAACGTCATTTTGACAGTCACTCGGCGGCCAACATTGCGAACGCGCTTTTCTGCATGCACATTGGCTGCTAGTCTTTGATCGATCCTGATTATCATTCATCGCCTTCTTGCTGCTCGAAGCCTTTCATCCGATAGTAATTAGTAGATCCCTCGACGGAATCACAACATGGCGTTCACAACTTTGTCTCAACTCGCCGAGCAATCCAAGCAGCTTACCAGCCACATCGCTGGCCTGGAGCTGCCACACCTCGAGCGCGGCATTGATCAGATTGAGAGCCAATCGCGGAAACTGGCGTCAAAGACGTCAAAGCCAGCGGACTTGACTGAGAGCAGGGCGTAAGAAACCAATGCGGCCTTCCATCGGCTTGCCGATGCTCTTCATCTCCACATTAGCGGCGCTGATCACGATTGTCGTACCTGAACCCTTCGCTTACCGACTTGTCTTGTTCCACTTCGTCAACTACCTAGGCATCTTTTTCTGTCGGCAAGCGGGATAGACCCCACCTTGACAAACACCACACTCAACGCAATCAATTTGAGGTCAACCTATGAGCCGTTCCAGCCTATCCATGACACTGACACCGAGGCGTTCCTTAGAAATCAACACGAGCAGATCATGGTCAGCACTATCGACGAAAGCAGACGCGAGACTGTGGTGGACTTTGACTCGAACTTTGAGACATCCTTGAACTACGACTGGGAGCGCACAAAGAAGAGGATCTTTGAAGAACTCGGCCACGGTCAAGGAGAGGCAGTTGGATCTACTACGGGGTTGCGACAATCCACAAATGGCTTCCGAGGATCAGCAAGCTTGGGATTCTCGCAGAGCTCGTTACTTGTGCCAGGAATCAACCAAACCACTGGTACTTTGGATAACGTCTTCTTCAGTAAACTGAAACCTTACTACAAGGTCGTGCACGATCTTTGCGACTCTCGTTTGCAGGGCACTGCATTCCTTTTGGCAGGCAACTTTGTTGACGCATCGCGTGAAGCACATAAGGACCAAGTAAGAATATGGCACATGGTCTGCGGACAACAAAACATCGGATAGCTTAGTTCGCTTGAAACTGACGCGACTCTTTCGAATTATTGCAATAGCCTAATCCGAAGGTTCAGGAAACCTGGGAGCTGCTGGTGTCCGTGCTGGGTGAGCCAGACGTGCGTGGCGGCCTTTTCCAAAACATGACACTGAGGGAGCGTGTTTACGCCAATGCTTACTTGATGTCACCTTACAAGAGCCCGGCTGCAGCTTCACTACGTGAGCGCCTTCTCAAAGGATCAAAGACTTTCTTGGAGCGACAGTTTATGAAGCACGTCGAAACCGCTGTCAGGGAAAACCCGACTGACGCTGCTATTGGCGGCATCCCATCGCTCGTCAACACTATTCGTGCATTTGTGCAGTTAAAGTACGGCCGATATGGGTCGTCTTCGCACCCGCAGCTTGAGGTAAATATTGGGTGTCTCTTCCTGTCTGCCGCTATTCACTACACAACTCTTATGCTCAATTTTTTTTTGCCTAGATTGTGGACAACCAGGCGGTTTGGGCTCAGATCTACTACCTTCTTCGATCTGGCCATGGCAAAGAAGCCTGTGACTTTGCAAATGAGAACAGGCCATCGCTTGCTCCCGCCGATCAACCATTCGTCGATTTCCTTAAGGCATACGTGGCAAGTGAGGATCGCTCGTTGCCCCAAACAATGCAGGACAGACTCTTGGTCGACTTTAACCAACGGATCCGGTACAGTTCTGATACGGTCGACCCCTACAAACTTACGCTGTACAAGATTGTTGGCCGCTGCGAACCCAACAAGCGGACGACCCCAGTCGTTGGAGCCCTTGAAGATTTCATTTGGCTACAGGTGCGAATTAATCCCTTCCTGTCCTGTCTGAACCGCTTTGTGGATGCAAGTCGCATCTTAATAACACATTTGCTATTTGATGGCTTTGATAGCTCGCATTGATGCGCGAGACAAGAAGCGACATGACGTCTCAGGACAAATACGACCTTGCGGATTTCCAAGCGCTTGTCCTCAAGTACGGCCCTAACTACTTCAACCCTAATAACAATAACCCGCTTCAGTACTTCCAAGTACTCATCCACTCACAGCAATTCGAGCGGGTATGTTATCACTTCATGTAAATCAACATCCCCAATGGTAGAACTACGATATGTACTCTCCAAACTAATGTATTTCGATTGCATCTTTCTATATAGGCCATCCACTACCTTTGGTCATTCAAGAGCTTCAACCTGGAGACAGTACATATGTCTATCGCTTTGACATACTATGGTCTTCTCCGAATCCCCGCGATGCACCGTGTGTCGGACCCTAACCCGTTCTCAACTACGACAGACTCGCAGGGCCACGAACTAGCATGCTATAACTTTACACAGCTAATCCACTACCAGGCTCGTGTCATGGCTGAACAATACCCGACCGAGGCCCTCAGGTATCTGTATCAGATCTGCCTGAACGCAGACTTGACACAAGCGATCAACGAGGAACAAAAAGCGCTTTGCCGCAGTTACATCCAAGAGCTAGTCCTTCACGCCAAAGATTACTCCAGTTTGCTAGGCAGGACCGATCAGGGTATCAAAATCCCGGGTGCTATTGAGAAATACCTGCCCTTGATTAAGATCGACAGCAGCAATCAATTTGTCAAGAGCATCACCATGGAGGCTGCCAAGAGTAAAGCCAAGGAGGGCCGCGTAGAAGACGCGATCCAGCTCTACAGCATTGCAGAGGCCTACAACCAGGTGGTGGAGCTGTTTAACAGGCAATTAGCTGAAGTGATCTCGAACCCAGGGCTCCAGGGCAATGGCGAGTCAGGCGTGAACATTGCTTCGATCAGACGGGTGACAAACGAGTACAAGAACAACCCTGCAATGAACCAACAGATCTTTCCCAGGAACCTGGAGACATGCGAAATCCTGCTTAAACTTGTTGAGTTTACGGAGTTGTACAACCGTTCCAGATTCGAGGCCGCACTCAACCTGATTAAGGATTTAGACCTGATCCCGTTCGACTCAGATGTAACGACAATCACAAAGAAAGCCGACCAGTTCCAGGGATTGGATGAGTGTGTGGCAAGAAATTTCCCAGATGTACTTCTCAAAACCATGGACAGTCTGTACAAGATGTACCAGAACTTGAAGGCATCGCCCTATGACGAAGCAGGCCGCAGAGACGTAAGTTGACTCGTGACTCTGCCAACGAGTAGTACTTGTAAAATATGGTCGCTAACTGCTTTCATTACTTTATATGCCTTGGTAACGACGTAGAATATCAACATGTTAAAGAGGAGGGCAAGGGCGCTAATGATGTTCGCGGGATCCATCAAGTTCCGGATGCCTGCGGATACGTACGCAACGCTGAACCGTCTCGATGTTCTTATTTCTGTATAGGCGGGCACGGGCGCGTTGAAATAAATTGTAAAATCATGACAGAAATAAACCTTCAAGAGTAATAAAGAATAAATCATTTGGTTGCCGCTGGAGTTATGTGCCAATCGATTATTTGGTTTCAGGACCTGACATTGCATTGACCATTTGGTCGAGGAAGCAATCCTCAAAGATGGAGAACAAGTATGCTTTGGGTGGACAGCATCAGAGACGTCCTTTTGCCACCAATTTGATCTTCCTTTTGGATCATCAGCCAGCCGATCATCTCCTTATGTAATACACCCAAAGCAGCAGGGGCAATATAGAGGCAAGCGTGAAACATCAGGTTCAACGTTGAAAGGACCCCAGGAACCACGGGTTCCTTGAGTATACATACGACATTGGGGGGGTTTTTTTAGAGTGATAATATTACACGAGCTTTATTGCGCTCTCTAATAGAAAAAACTGAAGGCACAAAAATAAAAAAGGCCAGATCCAGCATCCCTGTCACGAATTCCCCTCCCAAACATCTTCATATCCTCCACAACTGTAATCAACCACTACCAGAAAAACACGCCAAGTTTTCGTCCCGAAAACAATTATAATAAAAAATATATGTAATCGGATCCAGCGTGCTACCATTACGTCTTCCTGTCACGGATGAAGTTCTCGGCTTTGATCCTCTGTCTCCTAGCCTCCTTGTGGTGCTTCTTGTCCAAGGGATCAGCGATCCTGGCAGCGCGAACCTCAGGGTCGTTAATCTCCCAGAGCCACTCTGGGTAGGCCTCATCAGCAAGAGCGACTGGGTCCTTGCCATCCTTCATGTAGTTGAGGCCCTTCAAAACTGAGCCCTCGGGTGCGCTGGAAACAACGGCACGCTTGGCTAATGGGGAGTTTTGTTTTTTTGTAGGACGAAAGTAGGGACATAATCTCGCGCGTTAGATAACAAATAACACTTGTACGAGTATATCACAATTAAGAATTCGATATGCTCATTTCTGCTTTTGGTGGTCTAGCATTCCTCATTCTGAAAGCGAGGTTGTTGATCTGCTCGTGAAATGACAAGGCATTCCGTGAAAAATACCTTTTGGTGCATTAGCGGCGTTGGACTCCTGCTTGACATTGAATGAGCGGGCCGAGACCTGAATCCAGCGTGCCTGTTGTGCTGAAGCGGTTCTAAGGCCTGACAAGGCCGTCGTTGACATGGACCTGAGCATGGCTGTGTGTGTGTGGTGTTGCCTTTTTGGAATGCGTGAAAGGTAAAAAAGAGGGACCTTGGAGTTCGGCGGAAGCAATCTTTCACCGTGGAAACAGGGAGTCGAATGGGTGGCTTGGAGCCAGAAACGAAAACAAACCTGTCACTCGGGTTTAGCTGTCTAGCGTGATCTTCCCCCTACTCCCTGGCTCCTTCCATCCATTGTTTTTTTTTTTCGTCCGCGCACACTCAACACCAACAACTACACATTCGACCGCCATGCAGCCTTCACTAGTCGCCGGCATGCGCCGCATGATCAACACCAAGCTCCAGCCCACCAGAGTCAAATATGTGGCACCGGAAGACAAGATCAAGATGTGGAGAATCGTTCGTGGAGACGAGGTACGACTCGTTTGCAACAACACTGCACTGGCAGTCAACACCAAGGCGACCTGAAAGGACTTAATATAGCCCATTTCAGGATGTAGTGTTGGACACGCAAACCTCTTTTTATTGTGTGTTGTCGGAGGTGACATGAATACTCATACGTCTCAAATGTGTGTACCTTGCGTCAAATATAGGTTTTCATCAGAAGCGGAAAGGAAAAGGGCAAGACGGGAACAGTGAAGAAAGTCCTCAGGAGCTTGAACTCGCTCTTGATCACTGACAAGAACATGGTACGGGAAACAAGTTGTCCTCAATCTGTCGCAAAATGATGCGAAACACAAAACGCGACAGGACATGTGGAGAACAAAAAAGGACTGATCAGCTTTTCCTTTTTTCGTTGCTGGTGCGTCGAAAACATAGGTCACGAAACACATTCGCCCTCAGCCTGGAGATCCCACAAAGGCAACCAGGATTCAGATGGAAGCACCCATTCACGTCTCCAACGTCTCCTTGATCGATCCTCAAACAAGGTACATTTATTTATATGCCTAAGCGAGTCGAGATATAGATCATTCAAGGATAACAAATGCTTCAGCATTCACGATCCCTCAAGGAAATCTAGAAGCGACAATACGACCTAACAAACTTCACGTCCGGAAAATCACAATTGCTCAATCTAGACAACCTGTCAAGACCCACTACCGCGCCGTAGTCGACCCCACGAACGGAAAGTCTGAGCGAAAGCGCTTTGTCGTTGGCACTGAGGTTGAGATTCCTAAGCCCAAGGCTGATATCGCCAAGTACAAGTTGGAGCGTGTGGACAGCCCTAAGGATACTTCACCCCAGCTCGCCAGGGAGGTCACCTTTACCCCCAACATTGACGTCCCACCATTCCCTAGCAGCAGCATCTTAGATGAACTCAGGAACCCCTACTCCAAGTTCCACTAAAGTCGATCAGGAATGACTCTAGGGTTTCTAGGGGATATTGCGGGATTTAAGGGGCGAAAGAGTGGTATATAGAATGGGTTCATGTCACAAAAGAACTTGGGAGTACAAGAAATAGGCACACACACAGCATGCATGTAATATTATAAACGATCCAGAAAGATCTTTGTCCTCAGAAAATATTTCCTGGATCCTAGTCCCGTATGCCTCCGCTGTCTGCCCTTGACATTGGGTGACATTGGGTAACATTTTGTGGGATGCACGTCTACACTATCAATAAGGACATATTGTCGGGTAGCTTGAAGAGGTGGTGAAACAGAATTACCAAGCTGGAAATTGACCACTACATCAAAAGAAATCATGTTTTGACAGCGAGATTGGCTGAGAAAATCACTCAGGCGATGATGGAGGAGGAGGCAGATTGGAGAGCAGTACAGCCTGCGGATCTCGGCCTGTCAGACGAAGTTTTTACTTCCTTGAGGTGTAGTACTCATTGGCACCGACCACGATATAGCCTGGCAACCGGGCCTAGAGGACATCAAAACAAAGTCAGTAACATTGTAAAGCGATCTTACGTGACCTCGAATCTCCAGTGACATTACCTTGCCTTCTGAACGAGGTATAACTAGAATAACTTATGCAACTAAGAAAGTCTCGCTTTTGCAGAAAACTTGCCTAAACTGACCCCAGTAACCACCTTGTTTGCTTCGTCCCTCTTTCTGCCGATCGACTCGCCAACCAAATATGATCCCCTGCTTACTACCATACCATCCGATTTCCCTGGAGAACGTGACTCCTACATTAGGGTATTCTCCTATGGCGATTTTCGTACTTTCTAGACCCAGGAGAGAGATGCGTTTCAGCGACTGCACTTTTCGCAAGAAATCATTCACCTTGTACGAGAGGAAATCTCTGGACGTCGACACACCACTCCCCGCCTATGCACGAAAGCTTTATGACTGAAAACGCGGTCAACTACGAGAATTCGATTGACTTTCTAACGACCGTGATTCCGTTGGAAAAGGGTATCGAACATGTATCTGAATCTGAAAAAGAGTGAGCGAAGATTGAGTAGATATCGAGTACTACTGATGCCTCTGTTTTCTATAATTCACGACAAAATGCCCAACTCTCTGAACCTAAATGTTGATTACTTTGTATATCTTAATACAGTCGGAGCAGGGAAAAGAATACCTCCTTCCCAGGCTTCTTATTAAGTACGACCATATTCAGGAGAGGGACATACCAAGCATGAACGACGGCTTCTCAAAAATCTAAGGAGGCTGTGAGGAGCGTAGAGGAACGAATTAATCAAACTGAGAAAGACAAAGGCAGAGAAATATTCTTGGATGACAATAATGACAACGATCCATAACATCCTATGATTTAAAGGTAATGCTGTGTAACATCTTCATCATTCCCTGAATATCTCCTCCTAAATCTCTCACATACACTCTGCATTTGTCTCTATCTCTCTGTCCGCATTTCTACCACTGCTACTATTTCCCTCCTTAATAGATTATGGATGAGAAACGAGACCTTGTCTGGATGATTATGCGACAAGTGGCGACCTGAACTGAAGGACGTTCGCTACGCAACGTCCAGGGAGGAATTGTTCGAGCTGTGGAATACGTTTAGGGAAGAGAATAAGAAGACTTTGATCCACTAAATTGAAGACAATTGGATTAGCGAAGAAAAGATGTCGGCATGGGTGTACTCTTTTTCTTTTTGATGTTCTACTCAGAACTGCTAGGACGTGGACACCGATAATCTTATAGAAAGCCGGCACAAGAAAGTTCAATTTGGGTCATGTGCGCAGATTTCTTTATCTATTTGTTACATAATGTCGTAAATACGGACTTTCGAGTAGCCAACCTCAAGATTGCGACCGGACTATTATCTGTTGAACTGTCAGCGTTTGACAAAATGAGAGAGACTAAGGTGGTGGGTCTGGAACACTCTCTTGCGAGGAATACGTTTAGTGTGATAGATCTGTAATTCTTCCCCTCTGGCTCTCTCCATTCTCAAAATACGTAATTGCCCTCTAGACCTACTGAAGTTCGAGACAATGCTCAGGTTAACATGGGAAGAGGCTTCCTTATTTCCTGTTCCTGTAAAGTCCCGTGCAAGCATCTGTATTTAGCGAAAGGGGGTTAAAACGTCTTCGAACTTAACCACGACTCCGCTTATCCGCCATGAACACTTGTATTTTCTGATCGTGGGAAGTTATGTATGGTGCTGGGTGAATCAGATTGCTGTGACGTTGTCCAATGCCGTTGCTCAGAACCAATGGGCCATCTGGTCTGTTGGACTTTTCGTTTGCAGATCTGTTTCCATACTCAAGGAAGCACCAATAGTGGCTAGAAAATATGCTCTGGGCTCTAAGTATGCTAATGTAAACACAATGGATGCTCAAGGTGAGTAGAATGTGAGAACGAAGAAGTCATAATTGGACCACAGAAAAGTGCCATGTGTTGCAATTTTAGTGCGCATGAACTTTAACGAACAAATTTTGTGCCTGTTTTTTTCTCAGGAACGCATCCAATCAAACTCGAGCACAAACTAACAGATGAGCCGCAATTTCACACCAAAGAAAAAAAAAAAAAAAGCCCAGAAAACCTTGCTTGTCAGCACCCTTTTCTTGTGTCTAATCTTAACCCGCCCTGCCCTTTTTCCCTCAACTCACTTTTTAAACACCGTTTCTCGCTAGCGATCTCCTTCCTGAGGATGTCGAGTTGGAAGCATCAGACTCGACGGAGGACCTAGTCCGCAAAGCTGAGGCGTGTTTCCAAAGCGTGTGAATGAGCTGTTAGTGTGGAAATTTTAGTACATCACTCAGTGGGCGATGGCAGGATAGATAGATAGTCTATTGCATGGTAGTACATGTACACAGGCGCATATGCAAATGCGAGGTTTCTGGATGCGGCGTCCAGGGAGAGTGGAATGCGAGGCGATTGGCGGGCAGAGCATCAACAAAGACATTGAAAGGTAATTGTCGGCACACATCCGGCCCGATTGCTCTGTTCTCTCCCTGTTGCTGGCGTGTCCCGCAATATAAAGTAGGGTGCTTAATGCAGAATGATACCGTGGGATAGTTGCGAGATACTGCGCGAGTAGTATATCGTGTGTTGTGCGGCCACGCAGTAAACTAGATTTAGAGCACGCGCATTAGCGGGGATGATACAGTGTAGAAGAAGGTGGGAAGAGAGCATCCAATGTCGCAGGCAATCACGTTTATCTTTGGCCATCCCTTGAATGTGTATTTTTTCACGAAAGAAGGTTTCTGTGGTTGATGGGAAACCCATTTTTCTCCATGCCAGACATGTGTCTGTTCGGGGTGTCCCTGCGTTTTTTGCTCGTTTTGTTATCCGCTTGTTCCAAACACCTGTTCAGCGGACAGACTGTGGTACACAAACGCATGCGCATGCCGTTCGCCAGGGGTTCACTCTGTAGACGTACATTGTCAACGCGAAAACGCGTATCTCCTCAGCTGTTTAGGGCGTGCCTCTCTCTCATCTCTTCCTTACTTGGATCTTGAGCCTAGGGATGATAATCTAAATTATTGAGGGGAGAAATCTTCTCCACATGCATGGCTCTATACAGGACTGTACACGCCAAACTCGTCGTCCTGATGTGAACCTATCCAAGTGCTGTGGACGCGGGAGACAAACAGTAGACTGAGAGAGTGTGTGGTCGTCTTTGTGCGATAGGGAATCTGTGCATGAACGTCGCTTCGTCCTGATGACCATCACGAAGGAGTAGATCATCCTACCTCGCAAGAAGTCTTTTCCTTTCTCTTTCTCATTCTCATTCTCCCTCCCCCCTCACTCCCTCTCCTCTCTCGCATACGCTCTCTCTCTCTTTGTCTCTGAGGTTGTACCGTCTCTCGTGGGCTGATGACCCAAGCCATCTTGCAAACGGAAACGAAGCATCAAAAAATAAAAGAAGTATCGTGAGCAGACGGGGCGGACTAACCGGTAATGTCTTTTGATTATCGAAGGAAGGAGGGAAAGAGTGAGATGACAAGCAGACGATGACGGCAGGGGGTGGGGTGTCTGAATATCATCACCCGTGGTGATTTATTTGCCTTTGCATGCTGCCTATTGTTTTTACGTCCATGGGTGATGTGTTTTCGCGTATTAGTGTATTTGGGATAGCTGTTTACGATTTTGGTTCCTACTCGCGTGACCAACTGATGACAATCATCCCCCCACCCCTTTCCCCCACGAATCTGTCAAGTCAACCTTTATTACCCCCACCCTTGTCGGCGACTTTCTTCTGCGCCTTTGATTGATCCCAACTCGGCTCTTTTTTGTTGTATTTGCTGTTGTTTGCGTTTGCTGTACGTCCCATTCCCTTTTTAGTCGAAGCGAGTCGGTCCCCACCAGCGGGCAGAGATCGAAAGACAGATTAAACAGCCAGACGAACTGAAAATCAGGCAATCAGGCAAAATCAGAGGACATGCAGTTCGCCAATGGTCTCTTGTTTGGTTGCTTGCAGCCTGCATACATGTCCGCAGCGTGATTGGGAGTGGTTACAGGGCGTGATCCATAGAGCAGGCAGGCAGGCAGGTCTGGTCTGGATGGAGATGGAGGCTCCTTTCCGACGGACACGCACATGGGTACGGATGAATGCGAGCAGCGATCCGCATCCGAGTGGCGGCCAGCAGGGACCCTGTCGGAATGCAGCCTGGCTGTCCAGGGTTCTAGTCTCTCGGTCTCCTGCAGCCCGACGGCAGAAATAGCGAGCAATAAAAAAAGGGCAAGCGATGCGTACCAGGGGTAGGGTACGACGTGGAATAGGATTCAATTCATTCTGATTCAGTCGCACATGAATGTAGGTCGTATTAATACACGCTTCCATGGGACACGCGCAATCAGTCCCATCGTATTTTTTTCAGTTCCCCTCCCCGCTTTTGTTTTCTTCTCTTCTTCCCCTCAGCACCATTGGCATCGACATCCATCCCCTCCATCCTCTCTTCCATCCTCGCTGCCAATCGCACCCTCATTCTCGCTTGCTACATCACCACACTTGCCCCTGTCCATCCCTCCCCGATGCTATCTCTCATACGGCCCTCATCCTCCCCATGCTTACACCAGCACCCGGACTCGCTCGCGTCCCCTGCTTCGGCTAGCTCTGGCGCCGTCACAGCGCCCGCGGCTGCTTCTAGTACCTCTTCCGCCCCCCTTAGAATCAATACCAGGATTGCAATTGCTTCCCTCTCTCCCAAGTCCTCCGGCACCGCAGCATCTTCGCCCTCTCTGTCCACCGCAGCCTCCCCCGCTATTGCCACCAGTCGTGCCTCCGCCCCAACAACGGCCAGGCCTTCGTTAAAGTCCTCAGCGACTGCACCATTGAACAGCGGCGCCAGCTACAAAGAACTTGTCGCCCAGTTTACCGCAAAGGCTCCCCAGCCATACGGTGTCATTCCCCCCCGTAGAAAGAGGGCAGTTGGCCTCCCCCGCTCCGTTTCCACTTCCTCAATCACCACCGCTGCCACCAAAAAGACTTCACCTCCTCCTCTCTCGCCTATAGAAACCTCCCGCAACTCTGTTGAGCTTCGGCCAACGTCCTTGTCCGCCAATGGCAGCACCAACAATGGTGATAGCAATAGCGGAAACCCTGTCCAGACCCGGTTAATTGAACCGTTGTTTCGTTCTTTCCAATCGTTGCTTCCCGAATCCACCTCGTCCTCCACCCGATTGGGATTCTGGGCCAACTTGAAAGCTCACTATTTGGCCGCCAACACCACCAACCTCTCGTGGGGTGGCTCCAACAGTAGCGAATGCTCTGCCTCCAAGGCGTCTGGAGGAGTAGAAGAGTTCTCGCCACCGATCGCGCTTCGTCTCTCCAACAGCACGCCAGTGGCAGCAGTGGATGCAACGGAAGCGATCCTTTCCTTACCCAATATCGCTGCTCCTTCTGCGGACCCCTATCGTGGGACAGTGAACTTTCCTGTGTCCGTTGCGGCCATGGATAAGTTCAAGGTCATCCGTTCTGACACGATTCCTCTCAAGACATTTACATATCAGGAAACGCCTGTTGTTGAACGTCCCCAACCACTTCCGCTTCCAAGATCGACATTGTTCATCCTCTCCAAGCGTGACTCTAGCAAGTCGGCGGTTACTCTCTCTCCCCCAAAGAGCACCAAGAATGCCAATGAGAATACTGCTAAAGACGCCCCGTTACTGCCAGCTCTCCCGAGGCATTTGGCCACACGCGAGATGCGTTCCAACACGGACTATCTGCGAATGATGGCATCCGAATTGAGAATGATCAGGTCGCGAAAGCTCATCTCCCCATTGAAGCCCAGAGGCTTCCTGCCCAGGAGAAAGGACCCCTTCCGCAGAGGTATGCATACAATGCCATCTCTAAATACATCCACGGAATGGTCCAATATTCAATCCCCCCCAATTACAAACACACACCCTCCCCAATCCCTCCTTTTTCTCTACTTGTTTCCTGTATATTCACTTTCATAAGAGGGAGTGGTCGAGAGGATGGCAGGTGTGAATGTCTGATACATGTCAGGGCTCATTTTGGGGTTTGCTGTTGCAGTTTCGGTAGTGATGGATGATAGTATGGGGTAGACTGAGATGGTGCAAGAGCATCGCAAGGCACCCGTGTTTATTTCGTTGCGTTGTGTGCAACCATAACCATGGGGTGATGCGATGACATGAGATGCGATGATTGAGCGATCAATAGAGTGGATACGGGCTTTTGGGTTCGGGATTGGCATGTAAACACGATGACCAAACTCATAAACACCACAACAATGTCAACGACAAAGAGTCACTCCGAAGCCGTTGACCATGGGTAATTCACTAACGCTTTGTACTCTTCCCTTGCCTTTTTTGTCATATGAACAGCGAAATCGTCGTTGTGCAATTGCATTGAGTTGCCTAGAGAGGAAGATAATCATCCGTTGAACGACCTCATGGTCGGTTCCTGGTCGTCTGTGTCCTCGACGGACTCGTTCCTGTCCGCCACCTCGTCAGAGTATCAATCAGCAAGCGAGTCCTTCTTCTAACCGTTACGGTCTCTGGAAAATCCCACCCTCAACTCCGGTTTAATTTCGGAGTGCAACATCTCCGGTATCGTCCTGTCTGTCTGTCGAATGGTTTCCTTGCTCTCCGAAGTTTTTTTTTTTTTATCATGTAAGTCAGAGTGCATACTTCTCGTCTGAGGTCCAGAGGGACTGCTGTCCTTCCCAAATTTGCTGTTCGGCTCTTCCACTTGCTCCATATAAAGTGAAGCGATGACGATGGACAGTTCATGGGCGGACTACCAACAGACAGTCCTATTGAAGTTCCGCTCAATTGGACCACCTACTTAATCGTTTACGCTTGCCTTGTTTCTAGATTCTCGACCTCTCCACGTTGTGTTACAACCTTGCTTAAACGCAATTCATCCGATTTCCCTGTTTCCTTTGAAGGGAACATCTTCGATACTCTTTCTCGCCCCTAATTCATCTACGCCAGGTCTTGACATCATCTATCCAACAGGTCTCTTGAAAAGTTCGCAGAGGTTTCACGCATTGGCCATCTCTGCGCCCTTTTTTTTGAGAGACCTCCTTTTTCTGTCGCCCTCGATGACTCCTCTTTTGTCGGGGGCTGGCTTGTCGGCGTGTTCTTTGTTGGGGTGCAGCTGGCCATCCGACTGCCGACATGTCAAACATTGCCGCAAGTAGCGATGGGGCAACTCTACTTAATTTGGATCGCAAGTCGTTTTTGTTCCAAAAAACAACAAATCAACGCCGACATCAACATCAACAACCATTACTGTCAGGAACATCTCATGTGTTGTGGATTTCCAGGCCAATTGAGAGCTGCATGGGAAAAAAAAGGTTTTCGCCTTTCTATCCACTCAATTTCCACAAAACCTGTTGTCAAGGAACAGCCATCACAGTACAGAGCATGAGAGCGTTTAGCTTCAAGAGCAGTGGAGATTTGGGGTCGGCGGTCGTACCAAACGATCGAAGTTTATCCTTGAGCAACGTTCGGGCTTGCTCATGGGAAAGGCAGCAACCACCAGACAGGACAGTTATACGGGATTTCTTTTTTACCTCATCCGGACCACCAACTCCTAATTTCTTTATTCGTCTCTTTTTTTCTCGCGCTTGCATTTCGTTGTTTTATAACATCGACTCATTGCATTGCGTTTTTGTAATGTTATTCTATACCATTTCCATCTTATACCATCCACTCATAATGTATTTCTACCTTTTTTCTTTTCTTTTCTTTTCCTCTTTTTTTTTTTTTTTTTTTTTTTTTTTCTTTTTTTTTTTTTTTTTTTTTTTTTTTTTTTTTTTTTTTTTTTTTTTTTTTTTTTTTTTTTTTTTTTGACGGCATTAGATAGTTGACCATTCATTTCCATTTTTGTATTTCACTACATCCATCCTCCTCACTTCTTGCATATTGCATTAGTCTAGGCTACCCACTAATTCCTATTCTTTTTCCAAACTAGTTTTGTGCATTGATAAAATAAAACACAAAACAATACATCATTGGTATCAAGCAGGACTTTGAACACACCATGAGCAACGGCGTTTGCAGCCAACACAGGCGGGGAGAACTAATTTCGAACCGCGCCCACCCATTTCAACCACGCGTGAATGTGTGACCAAGAAATGAACAGCAAAGCGTGGGTAAAGAAAAAAATATTGTGATCCTTGGTATACGCACTTCGCAATTGGGGGGGGGAGGGG
>MU616706.1:25178-52139 GCA_025201705.1 Dissophora ornata | reverse complement strand
AAGAGAAATGGCGTATGCCTCCAAAAAAGGCAACTGAATTTTCTTTGCTTGCATTCTTTTAATGCAAGTCTTCCCGACGGCTGGATTCGAGCCTAATTCGAGCCTACCTATTCCTGCCCCTCTACATTGGTATTCCTAAAAAGGAATATAACAATTAGAGAGGGCTGGGAACGAGTCTAAATCACCTGGCTGTAACCAATGAGCCAACAAGTTCACATCTGCCAGATGCTCTTGTGGGTTCTCCTTTGTTCCTTGTCGAACCGGTGTCTGAGGTCCTTGGTACCGAAGTTTCAACAGGCTTTCAAATGTCTGAACTACTTGGTGGCCCGTTGACGTCGTCACATTCTATGAATACGAATTTCCCTTAGAATGCATAGAACATGTCTCCGACTGTCACTCACCTACACTTGAAATGACAACAGCCTTGTAGAGATTTGAAGAAAATCGATCAACTTTGGAGGACATTGCTGTGCTCGATCGTGCTGTTCTAGGGCTCATGGCGTCTGTCTAGGATGGCGGAAAGGACGGTGGAAAAGGGTGTTCTACTGGGGGAGAATAGTGGTCTCACTCCTAGATGGAGAGGTCGATTGGTCAAGTTAAATGAGTTGATAGGGAAATTGAAAAGGCTTTCGAGTGAGGAGGAGGCAAAAGCACCTAATCAGCAGAGAGTAAGCGAAGCTGCTGATGAACATTGAATAGAAAATAGCATTTCATTTGACCAACGTATCTGATAGACGAGCGCTAATCTAGTAGACTCATGTGGCAAGGTGGATGGCGGAGGAATAAGAGAATAAGAGAATAAGAAGGAGCCAGGACGAGAGGGCAGAGAAGAAATTAGAATCACATGGAGGCAAGCAAGGGTGGAGGCACGAGAAAGAGACCTCCAAGCACGCCTAGCACTCAAGCACTACGCTAATCGCCTGAGGATACTTGAGATACTGAAAGCATATGGATGACTAGACTAAACTTGAAGCGTCACCATGTTCAAAAATTTCTGGCTGGGTTGGGTTTCTGTAGAATACTCGAGCTGCATTCGACGTCTCGATATCCTAGTTTTCAACCGGCTTTTTGAAGGTGCGTGGCAGGTCTGCGAGTTAGCCACGGGATTGAGCGGCACGCCAGCACATAGTCAGGATGACGGATCGGGTGATATTGACAGTAAGCAGGCCCAATTCTGCAACTGTGGTAGGATCTTATGCAAAATGATCTGTAACTTTTCATGGATATGGACACCGCTCTCCGAGATGCTGTGCTGCCTAGTCCTAAACACGTGTAACAAATCTGGTCCGGGCAACAATTCGCTACGATCGAGGAAGTGACAATCATGGCATTGCTATTCCAGAATTTTACGTTCGAGCCGGTAGGCCCATGTAGTGAGCCGGCATATGTTTTAGGGTTGACTCTTCCTATGACCCAGGGGGTCTGCCCATTCGCGTGAGCTGTCGGGTAAAGCATTCCGCCACAGCAGTAAAAGAGTGGAGTCTGTTGACCGACAGTAAGAACAAGATTCATTGTTCAAAGTCCGAGAGAGTGCACTGATCGCTCGGGCCGGGGTATCCAGCACAAACATAAGAAATTAAGCATGAATTTTATTATGAACTATTGTGCTCAATCTGGGCTATCTTAGGCCTAATGTACCTTCTGGCGCGTACGCCATCTCCAATCGACATGCACTCTGCGCTTCGGACCTTGTGGCCATGCGGGATGCAAACTCAAAAAGAGATAAACACAGAAACAGACAGACACAGAAACAGACAAATATGCATTGGCATAACATGGCGCCTTTGGCGCTGACATATGCGTCGTGTTCGTAGACATGGTCACAGAGCTCACATCTAATTGGTCTCAGCTCTCGAAAGACAGTGGTAGATTTTCACTCTTCCCGAACATGTTTCCTGTTTGTTCCCTGCTTGCTTGCAGCGCAGCGATGGTTGTCTTCAAAGAAAGAGCCGGAAAGGGAGTATGGGATCCTTTCAAACCTTCAAGTTCCCGAGAGCACCGACTAAAGGAGCACCTGTAATTATTATTAGCCGTCCGATGAATTCGGATGAATTTGGTCTTTTTTCCTTCCTTGCTCTCTTCCCCCATTTCCCCCACTCCTTCCTCCTTCCCCTCTCCTTCCTTATAGCTTATAACACACCCCGTTATTGTTATCATGAACTCTGTCACTCAATTCGTCACTGAGGCCGCAAAATCCTCTGGTGTCCTTAACCTCATCGCCAAGAGCTTTGATCAGGCCCATGCACCAAAGACTGTGCTCGGCCTCTATCTACTCTACGTTTTGATCAAGTACAGAGACAACTCCATCGGTACCCGTCGTACCAATCTGCCTGGACCCCGCGGCTTGCCGCTCATTGGCAACTTTCTCCTCTTTGTATCCACGCCCATGAGCCGGATCTCGCAACTCCATGACCAATTCCATGAAAAATACGGTTCGACTTGGACCTTCTCCATGACTGGACTAGGCCGTACAATCATGGTTAACGACCCTGCCGTCCTCGAGCACGTCCTCAAAACTAACTTCTGGGCATACGAAAAGGGCCCCGCCCTGCGGGAGTCTATGGAGGATCTACTCGGCGGTGGCATCTTTGGTGCCGATGGCCAGGTACAGTTTTAGTTACAAGTGAAGTGTACATCCCCCTTTGCTCTCTCTTGCGAAAAGCACTGCGAGTCTGTGCTGCGATGACCCGATTAGGACATTATTGTTGACACGTTGATGTTGGGCGTACTGTTTCAACCCAATAGCAATGGAAGTGGCAACGCAAGATGGCCAGCCATATCTTTAATGTTAAAGCCTTCAGAGGTCAGTCATGCACCAAGGCCAATGTAACCAATGACATTGGGATGATGAGCTGCCGTTGACATTTGTTATGGATGAACTTGAAATGACATGTCGGCTCAAATCTAGATTACACGAGCAACGTGTTTGTGCAAGAGTCCAACATTGTTGCGGACTACCTCGACACGATCGCTGAGAAAGGCACCGTCGCTGATATCCATGACATCTTGCTCAAGTTTACATTGGATAGCTTTGGCGAGTGAGTGCACCAATGATCTTGAAATGTCCTAACAACAAGGGTGGCCACGAATATTCGCCTAACCACCTAAGCCTACCGATGCAATCTCTACCGTAGAGTATCGTTTGGTCAGTCCTTTGGCTGTCTGACCAATCCAGAAGAGGAGGTCGAGTTCGCAGCAGCCTTCGATCGCCTCAATGCAACTGTCAGCGAGCGACTTTTCCTTGGACCCTGGAAGTTGGTTGAATGGGTGATGGGCACCGACAAGAAAGTTGCCAAGGACAAGAAGATCGTCGTTGACTTTGCCCTCAACATCATTCGTAGCCGTCGCGCTAACGGTTATCACAAGCCTCAGAAGGACCTCTTGCAACTTTTCATGGATCTTAAGGACGACAATGGCGAGGCTCTCTCAGACGAAGTGCTGAAGGATAGCATCCTCAATTTCATCATTGCTGGGCGCGATACGACTGCGCAAGCACTTTCGTGGATGTTTTACTTGATGCATCGCTCATCCACCGACAAGAATGTTGTCCGTAAGCTGCATGAGGAGATCGAGAATGTCCTTGGTGATGAGCTGCCAACGTACGAATCTTACAAGAAAATGAAATATGCTGAAGCATGGTAAGTTGTCCGAATATGTCCCGACGGTATTGTCAGATATGATAGTTGATCACTTTCTCACCCGCATGAACGTTCTCCTCTTGCACGCGGATCCAGTCTCTATGAAGGTATATACGCGTTTTAGTCCTGCAAATATGTTTACTCGTCCGTACTATGCCCAACGCGAACCTCCCTTACTTACAGGGCAATATACGTTCATGAATAGCACTGCGTCTGTACCCCAGTGTACCTCGAAACATGAAAGTCTGTGTCGAAGACGACGTTCTGCCGAGTATGTGTCAATGTGCTCACAACGAGTAGTAATGAGAAACACTTTGGAGGTCTGGAAATATCCAAAATTTTAACACTTATCCCTCTGCGTTCCAGACGGCGTTGAAATCAAGAAGGGAGAGTTTTTCCAGTGGTCCCCATGGACCATGGGGTAGGTTGCATTGCAAGGAGAGTCGAAGCCGCAGGCTACTTGTTGATTTAAAATCATCTCTAGTTTACTTACTACTCGGATTCATGTTGTCATTTTAACACTGAACAGACGCGACACCTCCATTTGGGGTCCAGATGCCAAGGAATACAAGCCTGAGCGTTGGTTGGACGGCGACAAGGCGTCTTCTACAAAGTTCCCTGCTTTCCATGCAGGACCCCGCACTTGTAAGACATACCCTGTATAGCAACACTGGCGCATTTCTCGCAACTGTCGTCCCTTTACTCATCACCACTCCATCTGCTTGTAAAATTGTGTAGGTTTGGGTCAGCAGTTTGCCACGATTGAGGCCATTACTATCATGTCGATGATTTTCAGGCGGTTCGACTTTCAGCTGGTCGACCCTCACAATGAACCGGCGTATGGTGCAGGCTTGACCTTGCCGGTCGCCAAGGGTCTGCCTGTTCGCGTGACGCGTCGCGATGGTGAGAAGATCGCCACTCAGCTTGCCTAATATTTAAAAAAGCCAACATTAACTTTGTAATAAAATGCGCGCCAGGAATGCACCACAAACCATCTTGGCATTGCAGGTCTTTGCACTGCACCATTCTTCAATTGCAAAACATCAAATAAGGGTTATCATTTTGCATTTCATGGCCCTTGGCCGACGTGCACGAAGGAAGATGGTGTCTTGGAGAGGGCGAGTGGGAGGGGGTTCGAAAGAGCAGACGAAAGAGACTGAAAACAAAGCTCCAAGGGCGAGAGAACAAAAGCCGCGAGTTGAAGACATGTCAGCTCCAAGCACAAGATCGTGCCATCTTTTTGCTCGCTGTTTATGCCTTTTCTAATTAAATGTCGTATAGGGGCTCAAGACCATGGACCATTAGCAATGTGCAGCACACGTTACACGATTTTTTTTTTTTTTTTTTTTTAAAACAAGTGTTACAAGGAGGCATTTAAAATGGTATATAAAGTTCAAGGGGACTACATAAGGTGCTCGTTCTGGCTATGTTATACATACAGGTCTGTAAGCTATTGAACATGGTAAACAGGAATGGACAGCCAAGATGGTTGCATCATGCCTCACGATCCCGGTTAGGCGACACGTTTCGAGGTTTTGGAAGCACAAACGCCATTTTTATAGCATTGAGTGCTTCCATCTTTGCTGGGTTTGGTCCAGTCTCATTCAAAAGTGTCGAGCTATTACTCTTTTGCCTGGCCTTGCCTTTTCCAAAGTCAAGGTTCGTGGATGGTGTAGACGACAAGCTTGAACCAGGACCACTCAAAATGTCCCCCAGGTTCGCTAATCCCTTGCCGGTGAGGAGTTTACGCTTCTTCTTAACTTTGTCCACGGCCTTCGGCGCCGCTGCGTCGCTGGTTGATACATTCATACTCATTGTCGTAGTGGGAACTGACGTCGTAGTTGACATTGTCGATGGCGAAGGCTCTACTGGAGCTGGCATTGCCTCGTTTGAGGTATTCCTTGAGGCAGTATCAGGGGCGGCTTTCGTTTCAGCCACGTTCACTACAATAGACCGCTTCTTGATCTGGGGCGCCATTTTCGGCTTCTTCGGAGCAGGTTCCGTAGATGGGCTCACAGTTTTTTTGACAGCCTCCTTGCCTCGACCCTTGACTACTACGACAGTCTTCTTTGGAGGCTCAAACTCAGAATCGGAACTGTCCTCAGCTGCTCTCCGTGCTTTCCCTGCAGTGGCTCTTCTCGAACGCGCAAGCGAAGATTGCCGGACATCATCTTCATCTTCATCTTCATCTTCGTCATCGTCGTCGTTCTCCTCATTATCTTTCTCATTCGTGTCTTCCTCATCTTGACCATCCCTCAAGTTGTCTGGTGTAATTTCTTTGTGAACTTCCGGCGTATCCTTGTCCACATCCATGTCATTATTCTCATTATTTGCCTTTTCATACCCCGCGTCGTCATTATCACCGTCGCTATCACCGTCTCCTTGTTCGTGGTCATCTTCACTGTCCTCGCTCTCGGTCGAAGAGTTGCTGCTGACCTGATAGTTGACTTTTTTCACAGCCGCACTTCTCTTGGCTCTCGTCACCCGCAACGGCGGTGCGGCCTCGGCAGGCGCTGTTTCCTGCGGCTCTTCCTCTATTTCAACTACTACCATGCCGTCGTCTTCATCTGATTCCGGTTCCTTCGCTAGAGGTCGCTTCCGTCTTCGTGTAGCGGTGCGGCGACGTTGACTTGAGCCAGGCTAAAGGCGTTAGATAATATTGGCTCGTCAGTAAGCTGATATAATAATAAGGATAGTATACATTGGCACTTTCAAATAAAGGTACCTTGCTGTCCTCATCCACTTTGTCTTGAATCGTAATAGCATGCTGCATCACTTCTACAAGCTTCGCCTTTAGTGCATCGACTTTCTTCTCCAGCTTTTGCTTCTCAATTTCCAGTTTTTTGACATTCGATCCATTGACGCTGCCTCTGTTGGTCCGATCGCTCTCCAGCGTTGACACTCGACTTTGCAGGGTCGCACACTGCTCAACCAAGTGATGTTTCTCCACAATCCACTCTGGTGGCGCCACCTTCTGTACTCCAAGAGCTGTTGCTTTGACTTTGAGCGAAGCGATTTGATCGAGAAACCCCTTCTTCTCCGATACCCATGCTGCCCTGTCATGTTTGAGACTATTCAGCAGACGCGCCTTATCCTGCTCCCAGTCTAGAATCTGTTTGCCTCCGTCCGTGAGTGACAGCGAGAGCTTAGCCTGTTACATATTGAAGTTTGAGGTGCGTAGTCGTAAATAACGGGGCATTCTTCTAATCTCTTCGCAATTTCAGAATATAGTGTGAATGAATGCTGCAAGATGACAAGACTCTACCTTGAGTGAGCTGACCTCAGCATGGTATTCCTGCCTTTCAACATCCCAGTGATTTCTTTCGTCGTTATGTGTATTCTTGGCAGTGCTGGAGGCCTCAACTGCCTTGGCCAGGTCTGCCCTCAACTTGGTATTGGCCTCCTCGGTACGATACAGTTTCTGGACATATTTTTCCTGCGACACCTTCATGTTTGAAATTCGGAGCCAAGCATCCTTGAGCTGTGTTGAAAGTTGAATCGCCTCATCCTGCAAAATAATATTACGTTAATATTGTAAAAATGCGCAGTGGTTGGGCGACACCTCAAGCTGACTCGTGGAGACGCAGATTGAAACATACCAGGACCTCAGCGTCCGAGGCCTGAGCCTCTTTTTCCTGCATCAGGGAGTCTCTTTCATCAAGGACAGTTGCTAATAGAGGCGTGGAAGATGTCGCGGTCGCGTCGTTAAACTATGTGTCGCATTGTCGCAGCACTTCATCACTTGGTTACTAAATGCCGAGACCTACAGAGATCAATTTCGAGCTTGCGTGCTTTTTCCTTAAGATCCATAATCTCGGTAGCCTGCTTGCTTGCACTCAGAC
This sequence comes from Dissophora ornata, assembly GCA_025201705.1. Classification (NCBI taxonomy): domain Eukaryota; kingdom Fungi; phylum Mortierellomycota; class Mortierellomycetes; order Mortierellales; family Mortierellaceae; genus Dissophora; species Dissophora ornata. Next base: position 44,659 of record MU616706.1, on the reverse strand, counting down.
GAGCGCTCGCCTCGAGATACTGGGCACGTTTCTCAAGCTGTGTGGCCTTGTCGTCAAGTCGCAACTTGGATTCAGTCAGCTCCTCAAGCTCATCCTTCAACGCTTGGATGACCCCTGCATCAGTCATGTCGGCATTACTGCTTGCATCGGCTATGTTGCGTTTTGTTGTTTTGGTACTTGGAATGGGAGAGTTCAGTCGGGTGTTCCGCGTAGCTCGTCCCCCCGTGGCAGTTGAGCTCATTAGGGTTATTGTTTTGTTTGTCTGCTGTGTTTGTTTTTAGAGACGAAGGAACCAGGGGATGGGCCGAGAAAGATGGTGGAGGAGAACAGTGTCGCTCCACGTGACACCAAATCCTGTTGGTGCACAACGGTGAGTCTATTTGCGATTTGCGATGATGGATTGTGCTTATTGTTGAAATCAAGGTCCACCAATAACACTGCGCCAGCGCTGTGGGAGCCAACTGCAGACTCGGTGTGGGGTTGCTATTTAACGCGCTCCTCATCGCCTTCCATTTCCTTTTCTTTTCAATCACAACTTGTCCCTCCACCCTAGTTGATTCCATCCATCATTCTCGTGCTTTCTTTCATCCTCTCAACAATCTTTACCCTCCTCTACTTTCCCCTTCCTCTGGACCAGCGCCCTTAAAATTTATCACAGCCATGAAGAAATCCTTCCTTCTCCTCAGTATCCTCGCCGCCATTTCTGTCGTTGCTGCCGAGGCGCCGGCCGCCCAGGCTGCATTTAACACGCCTGGGGAATCGGTTGTCATCACCGACAGCTTTGCGTTTGACAGCAATGCCAACTCGGGGCAGCCTCCTGTCCTTCAAGCCGAGAAATTCCAATTTCAGGTACGTAAAGCTAATTTTATATATTTCTTTTGCGCTTCGATAGACATGTTCTCATACGCCTCTAAACCCTGCCAATATAGACGGAAGTATCGCGTTTGATGAACATCGTCATCAACTCGCTCTATAAGACCCCCGAGATCTTTTTGAGGGAACTCATCTCGAACGGATCTGATGCTCTGGATAAGATCCGATTCCAGTCCCTTACGGATCCAGCTGCACTCGAGGCCAACCCTAATCTGAATGTCACCATCGTCTTGCACAAGGACCAACGCATCATCACAATCACAGACACCGGCATCGGCATGACTAAGGAGGACCTTCAGAAAAACCTTGGAACCATTGCCAAGGTAAGATATTTGTTACGCTGACAGGTAAAGCGCGAAGCAGATTTGATTGTATTACTTATACGATGCGCGTTTTCTGTTCTGATATAAATTAGTCCGGCACATCTGAGTTCTTGGAGACTATGTCTGGAGACAAGGCCGATATGGATTTGATTGGAAAATTCGGAGTCGGCTTTTACTCAGTCTTCCTAGTTGCGGACAAGGTTCGCGTGACGAGCAAAAACAACAACGACGATCAGTACGTCTGGGAGTCGACTGCCGTCAACGACTTTACTATTGCTAAAGACCCTGCTGGAAACACCCTCGGTCGTGGCACACAGATCGCGATTCATCTTAAAGAGGATCAAGAACAATATCTCAGCGATTCTCGCATCCAAGAGCTTGTCACGAAGTACTCTGAGTTCATCAACTTCCCAATTTACCTTCGCCGGACAAAGACCAAGACCGTCGATCCTGAGCCCACCTCCGACAAGGAGGCAGAGAAGAAAGCTAGAGGCGACTCAGAAGATGACGAAGCTGAAGTCGAGGAGGCAAAGGATGATGAGCCCAAGGAGAAGGCCGCTCCCGTCACCGTCACTTACCAGGAGGATGACCTCATGAACACCAACAAGCCAATTTGGATCCGTGATCCAAAGACAGTCTCTGCAACTGAGTATGACGAGTTTTACGCAGTCTTGACGCGTGAGCCCGGTGCCAAGGCACTGGCTTATAGCCACTTCAAGGCCGAGGGCGATGTCGAGTTTAGGGCCATCATGTACATCCCTGAAAAGGCTCCTAAGGATCTTTTCCAGAAAGTCGACAGTGTTCACCAGAATGTGAAACTCTATGTCAAGCGCGTTTTTATTACGGACGATGGTACCGAGTTCTTGCCCCGCTGGCTCTCGTTTTTGAAGGTGGTCGTCGATGCCGACGACGCCCCATTGAACGTTTCACGTGAGACGGTCCAGTCAAACAAGAACATCAAGTCGATTAACAAGCATTTGGTTAAGAAACTGTTTGATCTGCTGAAGACCCTGTCCCAGGACGAGGAGAAGTATGCCGATTTTATCAAGGAATTTGGCACTAGTCTCAAGCTTGGAGCGCTGGAGGACAAGTCCAACACGAAGAAGATTTCGCGCCTACTTCGCTACCGGTCCTCAGATTCTGATAAGTACACGTCGCTCGAGTCTTACGTGTCCCGCATGAAGAAGGGTCAGAAAGACATTTTCTATTTCACTGGAGCCAACGTGGATGAGATTAAGCAGTCTCCTTTCGTCGAATCCCTTCTTGCTCGTGGGTACGAGGTCCTCTACATGGACGATCCCGTCGACGAGATTGTGCTTTCGCACTTGGCCAACTTTGAAGGGAAGGTCTTCCAGAACGTCGCAAAGTCGGACTTGAAGCTTGGGGACGAGGATGAGGCTGAGACCGAGAAGGAGCTTGAGACAAAGTTTTTACCACTTTTGGACTGGATGCATGCCACATTGCTCAACGACGTTGAAAAAGTCCGCGTTTCAAAGCGCTTGACAACATCACCGGCCGCTCTAGTTGCTAACGACTTTGGCTGGACCGCAAATATGGAGCGTTTGATGGAAGGTCAAGCCAAGCAGAACAGGGACCCTATGCATCAATTTATCAAAGATCAAAAGAAGATTCTGGAGATTAATCCTGGACACCCCCTGATCCTTGGCATGCTAGAGCGTGCCAGCAAGGATCCTAAGGCATTTGAAGACGACACTCATTTCCAAGAGATGGCCAAGGTCTTGTATGACATTACGTTGGTCCGCAGTGGCTACACCTTGAAGGAGGGAGTCAAGGCCTTTGCAGCACGTGTTGAAAACATGTTGCGTGTCAACTTGGACGTCGACCCCAGTGCCGAGGCAAAGTATGAGGCACCGCTGGCTGAGCCCCGCGATAAGGAGGAGATTGAGGCAGAAATTGAGAAGCGAGAGGACATTTTGGAGGCAGACGACGAAAAGCCGGGCATGATGACTGCGGAGGAGCTTAACAGAATGCTCGGGGAGTTTACGGATAGCACAAACCCGCCTATGGCTGGCCCTGGCGGCAAGAAGGTCGAGGTGAATGTTGAAAAGATTGTCGCCGAGACTGAGGAGGAACTTGACTCTGAAGACGCTGGCGAAACTAAGAATGTCCACGACGAGCTGTAGAGTGACTCCTTTTACCAACACAAATATACCTGAAAAATATGTTTATTGTACAAAACGCTGCATCAATTTAAACAGCAGCGGCGGCATCTGCCTCTGCCTGGACGCTGTCCTTGTTGTCATTACCATTGATAGTCTTGGTTCCAAGAATCGATACACTTCCACCTTTGGTCTCCTCATAGTAATCCGAGTCCGAGAACGAGTCAGATCCAGAATCATTGTCGTCGTCCTCGTCCTCGCTGCTCTCGACTGGCTCGCCTGCAGCCACCTTGGCCTCCTTGGCCTTTTTATCCTCGGCCTCCTTCTTAGCTTTCTTCTTGGCGTGGCGTGCACGACGCTGTTCCTTCTTAGTTGACAGATTCTCTCGCTCACGGACTAGTTCATCCAAAAAGCCAGGGATCTTGTCCAAAATCGTCTCGGGATGGTCGCGATGAAGCATAAAGAATCCTTGCAACTGAGCGGTCGTGACAGTATCCTTGTATGTAATCTTTTCAGAGATCTTGTCCGCAAGCTCGTTGATCATCACATCAAATGCATCCTTGCGAGCTTGCTCCTTTGGATCGGCATCCGCCCCAGTAGTTGATGCAAGATCTGAACGTTTCTTGAATGCCATTGAGGAGCTCGAGGGCAAAGGTTCATTGTTTGCTTGGCCAGTTGATGATCGGCTTAAGTAGAACTTGAGGAACATGCCACGGATCTGATGCTTGTCGGCATAGTCAAACAGCATCTTCCGATCACAGCGCCCAGGACGAATCAAGGCCGGGGCCAGCTTTCGAATGTGGTTCGTAGTCATAAAGACTACGCTTCCCTCTTGTGCCGTAATACCGTCCAGCGCGTTCAAAATACCAGAGAGCGTCACATTGTTACCTCCCTCCTGAGCCTTTCCTGCCTTGCGTTTAACCAGAGCCGCATCAACATCCTCCATAAGCAAAATGCTGTTTCGGGGAGCATTGTTCAGAAGTTGATCCAGCTGCTGATCGTTTAGTCCAGAGATACCCAGGTTGACAATACAGACAGACATACGCAGGTGTCCCGCCAGGGCAACGATGAATGACGTCTTTCCTGTTCCTGGGGGTCCATGAAGGAGATATCCTCGGCGGTATGGAACACCGCGGTCATGGTACCACTGAGCAGAGTTACGGAAGGTGGTGATGTCTAAGGACAAGGTATGTTTACAAATAATTGAGGTGAGTGAGATAAAAAGGGTAGCTAACTGCGACTTGAAAACTATCAGTCAGCATCCATAAGTCTTGCTCTTACCATGAAGTAGCTCCTCCTTGAGACCCTCAGAGAGAATGACAGAGTGGAAAGCGCGGGGAGCGCGGGTAGATGAGCTCGACCAGTAACTGTCATAGGGCTGAGAAGTGTAGATTGTAGTCTTTCCCTCCTTCTTCTTGTACGACTCTTCCATAGCATCCTATCAAAGGATAATGACAATAATGCGTTAATATGGAAACGAACTATACATGTTGCGAAGACCAGTCACTTGACAACATTTTCGGGTTCAACAATTGCCAAGTTGGAAATACAGATAGTGCTCTGATGGTATACCTGAACGATCATCTTGAGCCGGCTCATGTCCCAACCAAAAGTGGAAATGGTCATGCACTGTTTCTTCTGAATCGAAGCCAAGATTCTGGATTGCTCGTTGTCTGCACCGGAAGCATGATCTGGCCTTTCTCTGGAGACATTAACCTTGTAGCCCTTGTGATAGAAATCATGTGAACCCATTCCAGGCAAAAACATGAGGCGTGGGCGTTCATTTTGGCGGTTGTCATTGTTGCGATAATAGCCTTGATCTTCTTCTTCGTCGTTCCAGACAGCCTTGACGGTCAAGTGACGGACGGATTTAGTAAGGGGTCGTTCAGCAACCCATTCTATGTAGTACGCCATGATTTGATTGTTCAAACGGTTAGTCTCATAGCTTATTTTGAGTTCTCCGCTGGGGGAATGACCTTCACCTTCGGAGGAGCTAGAATTTGGTGCTTACCAGATAGCCATTTGTAACAGTCGTCGCCCTCCTGAACCTCAACCGAAACATAAAACCAGGACAGGATCTGGTAGTAGTACTGGACAGCCAAATCCTTGAAAAAGGTGTAAAAGCTCCCAACGATCATCAGGAAGAATCCGGCCGAGAGAACATCGTTCCCCATAACTGTAGTTGAAAGAAACAAGCAAGTTCAGTATAAACAATATGAGTGTCAAAGACCCCATCAGAGTATAAAGAGTGAACTGATAGGGTGCGACAATTACCTCCTTTGACGACTCGCATGGCCGCGGGCGAGAGAGTGGCCTCGAAGCGCGATCCAGATTGGACAACATTATCAAGGACTGCGGCAGAGGTGTTGAGCAAAGCGCCAGTCTTGACGGCAAGCCATTCCATTGTTGAGTATCTGGGTGCGGTGCAAGTCGGATGACAGGAAGAGGACAAAGGGGAATTAGAACTGGGACAAGGGGAGAGGATGAGAGTGGAGGATGAAGTGCGAAATATGAAATCTCTTCCCTCGGGGGCTCTATTTATATTCGAGGGACAGGCCGCGGAAAGAATGCTTTCTGCCCCTCTTCGCCAATGGAAGAGCGCAGTGGTGTGAATTTGCAAGTACGTGCTCTCCAGTACTACAATACGCCACCACCATCACCACGCATATTTTTTTTTCTTTTTTGGATCTTCGCCTCTGCGCCACCGCTGCGTCTCTCTTGTGCTGAAATCGGCTGAGCCCAGGAGTGGTCTAGGTCAGGGGCAAGGTAATTGACTCAAAACGCCTCTGGCGTCTGTTGCTGCGGCCTGCGGGCGCCCAAATGGTTGACAATTCATCCATACGCATACATGCGAGTACCGCCATGCAAGGCACAAGCAAGTCTAGCGCAAGTACACTAGTTTCTGTGTACATGTACTTGAACATGCCAGTGTTGGTCTACATGGATACGTAATACCGACGGTATTCAGCGGGCACACAAACAAACAAACAACAAACCCGCATCTCCCACTCGACCCACTTGTTCATCATCCATCCTTCCCATCATCATCCCAATCCACTGTTGCATGCCTTTGCATTGGCCTGTAACTTATCACCCCGTCTTCACTCCTCTCGGACGAAATATACCCTGAATACTAGCGCCGACAAGCTCCTTGCCCCTCTGTTCAGCCTTCCAGGACAAAGTTCTGAGGACGCGTTATTCCAACGTATTAATATATCAACTGTACTACAATGACCACCACCCAGCAACATGCTCGCACGGCTGTATTATTTCCAGTATATCCAGCAACGCACCAGCATGGAGAACCCAAACCAACCACCCAGTTCCCAAAAAAGTCGAGTATCCTTCTCCCTGCGACTGTAACCCGATCACGACGCGTCAAGACCCAGGGCGAAAACAGAAGCACTTCCTCTCATCAAGCTGGATTGATGCCGGTCGCTCCAGAAACCATAAGCCGTGGCGGCACATTCAAGAAACATGTCGCTGCTAGGAAGCCTGCTCTCCAAGAACTGACTAACATCAAGGCAGGTTCTTACACTTACTTGGCTTGCTACTTTGGATGCGCTTTTTTAGATTTACATGTGATTCTAACCATATGTGTGACATGGGCTGCATCTAGGGTTCTGCTGCAGCTACTCCTGAATTTACCCCTGGCCATACACGTGATGTGCACCAGCGACAGCTTTGTGTAAAGCAGGGAATAGCAAAGAGGGCCAAACCAACCATCCCAGTTCCTGTCCAGGTGCTTGATCAGACTCCAGCCGGAGCACCAGCCCAGTCAATGCGGTCAATGCGGTCAGCTCCGCCTGCCCCGCCTGCAGATAAAGCTCTTGTCAAAGCCCCATTTCCCCCCGGAGTCTTTTCTTCCAAAAGATCATCTAATGCGTTTGGAGCCTCTTGTAATTCAAGCGCTATAAGCGCTATTATCGACACTGGTAGTATCCGGAAACCATCTGTTGTAACGACATCTAGACGGCATGAAACGCGGCCGTTGTCGCTCGAAACATCGATCCAACCCCAGCCTAGCACCCTGGCTCAAATGAAGGATCATGTACGGGTCGTCGTGGGGGCGACGCCTGCTGCGCCAAAAGTCCCTCCGACCAGGAGACATCGCGTAAGGGCAACTGGTACGGCGCTCCCTGTTTTGCAGACCTCCCAAAACGCTACGACCACGAGGTCGATCAAGGATATTCCGGCAGCTTGTGATGCTGTGTCCAGGACACGCCATGATACTCTCATCCCAGCTGTCCCTCTGCTTGACTCGTCTCTGTTTCTGGACACGGATATGGAGGTTATCTCTTTGGGCGAGAGCGAGGATCAAGCTTTGGCGCCTGACATGGACCTCGACATTGTGCCAGAGCAGGAGGCTTATGATCCTGATCCAACGCTTGTATCCGAGTACCAAGAGGCTATCTTTGCCTATAAAAGAGAGATGGAGGTATTAGCGATGATCTTAATTGTATGAACATGTCAATGCCAGCGCCAGGCTTCAATTCGTCATTATTCTTACACCCGACTCAATCAACTGTTTCTAGATAAAGATGCTGCCTGATCCGCAGTACATGAGCCGACAAAGCGATTTGACGTGGCACTACAGAGTACAGCTTATTGGATGGCTGATCCAAGTCCATGAGCGATTTGACCTGCTTCAGGAGACACTGCACCTATGTGTCAATTATCTAGACCGGTTCCTTTCAAAAATTGTGATTCCTGTTGACCAACTGCAGTTGGCTGGGACAGTCGCCTTGTTACTAGCCTCCAAATACGAGGAAATTCAGTCTCCGGCGATCGAGGAGCTCGTGTTCCTGGGTGGAAACGCATATACAGCGGCGAGGATACGACAGGCGGAGATTGGGATGCTGCAATCCCTGGCGTACGATATGGGAGCCCCTAGCCCCATGAGTTTTCTCCGTAGGATATCCCGGGCCGACGATTATGACGTTGATATTCGCACGCTGGCTAAATATCTTATCGATGTGACGTTGTGCGATCATCGGTTCATTGGACTCCCTTCAAGCATGATCGCTGCTGTAGGGTATTGCACCTCGATGAGACTTTTGTTCCGCGGAGAGTGGACGGTGATACATGAGCAGTACTCTGGGTACACAGAGTCGGCTCTGCATGCTGGAATCAACGTTCTCTTGACAATGTTGGAGCAACCTGATCAAACGCACCAGGCACTATTTAAAAAGTATCAAGACGAGCGTTACTTGCACTCGAGCACGTATGTTCAAGGTCTTGGTGCCCAGCTGCATACTTTCCATTGCTGAATTGTTCTCATTAATGAGAATTACGGGTTTGTGGACCCAACTTTACTTCTATCCACATTCACATAGTCGCATAGCATAGCATTAATCTGAGATACCCATATACCAATAATAGAATACCCTCCACCGCTTTGTGGCTTTATACTCAATGATAACACGCCTGACCCTCTGACAGAAGGCACTATCGACCATGGGTCGTGGGTTGATAGTCATGTCCAAATGACGTTGGCCCTCGATTGCAGGGCTCAGCTGTAGAATGTATATGTGGTGGTCATTTTTTTTGTTGACATTGAAATCCTGAAGTTCAGTCCTCTCTGCTCCCTATGGACTGGCTAGTACATGACAGACCTTCTTCGTAGATCCTCTCATTGTTCGGCCGCTTGTGACAATGTCAAAGGGTTGCTTTCATCCGCGCCGTCTCAGAAAGTAGTGATTCCTGTTGTAACCTGTGAAAACTGCTGGATAGTGCTGGTGGACAAACGGTAAAAGGCTGCGTTGCGAGTCACTCAGCATCACTGAAGAGTGCCTGCATTCACAGCCCCAGTAATACTAGATTCCTAGCACCCCGGCATTTAGTGGAAAAGCTATTATTCGCGGCCTGAGCATCGCAGGAAACGTGGGCATCCACAACCTTCGCGTCATGTTTTGGCCGTGTGTGAGTGTCACGGTTGTCATTTACCGCGTTAGTCGTGTCTATTCCTTATCAAGAGAGATACTAGGGAGGAACGACGTGTCGCAACGCTGAAGGTATGTAGCCCTGGAGTGCTTGATTCGCTTCTTATTGCAGTGGGAAGAGTAGAGTCGAGCGAGAAACATAAGCAAATAGCAGTTGTATTTGAGCTATGGATGCTGTGACTGAAGAGAGTGATGGCGATCGAGAGGAGGTAGATGATGAGAAGACAGCAAGAAGGATGAAGAGGGTGGAGGACAAGGGAATGAGAGTAAGAGAGGTGCGGCAAGGATTGCATGCGTGCATGGCGCGTATTGCCAGCAAAACGCTCGAGGGGAATATCTTGCAGCGGATTACCAGGCACCAGTAACGACTTCGAATTTATAGTTTGTGCTTGATCAAAAACGCCTGCAATACATTATGTGGGCGCGACATCCAGCTGGGTTATCTTTCCCCATACATAGCGCAATCTAGCCTATCTCTGGAGGAGCAAGTGCTTAATATTGGAAACCTTGAAGCCAAACGTGGCTCGGAAACAGACAAAGGGGCAACTTATCACTCGTCTAGAACGCAGGTGAGAATAGGTCCACTTTCGCTTTCGTGTTTTTATTTTTGAAAGGGGATCCTCACTAAACAAGCGAGTCGATAGGATCACACGAATAGCTGCCACGACTTCGTCATGATGTTCTCAGTCCAGTGTCCACAAACAAGGTAAGGGACTATGCACCGACTCTAACTCCTTGATCGGCTTCTGCTCTTGCTTTTTCTCCCCCTGCTATTCTTGGCTCTATAGGCACGTCGCTTCCTATCAGGACTCCTGCTTCTGCTCCGACTCCTGCTTTTGCTCCGACTCAGGCTGCGGTCATCTCTCTGACGTTGACGATTCGAGTCCCGATCGCGACGGGGCGATCGTGAACGGCTACGTGATCTACTATTACTCCGACTTGCATCTCTTGCACCTCTCCTCCTGCCCCTACTCCTGCTACATACTGCTCCTACTTCACGACATCGATCTTGAAGTGCGACGCCCATGCTGTCTGGGGCGACCGGGAGATCGACTACGCGATCTGGATCTCGATTTCGAGCGAATTGGGCTGCGACTACGACCACGACCATTACTTCGAGAGCGGGACCTCGAACTTGATCGCGAGAGTGATCTCCTACGGTCATCATCTCCTCGTGCAGCTGTTTCCTCAGCTTCTCTCTCTTCCTCTAGTTCCATCTCCAGTTTTTCCAAGGTGCTGATCCTGGGATCTAGTTCACCGGCATCCTCGAGTACATGTCTTTTGACGAGTCGTGGCAGAATTACATCGCAGACACGCTCTTCCCGCAACAATTCGTCGATGAATTCGTCCATATGAACGATCGAGTAACCGGCTAGAGATTCGAACGAAAGAGAAACACAAGAGACAAGTATATACATAATTGTATATAATGTTAGCGCAATTGATCGTTGGCGTTCAGGTCAATCCCAATGGAATGCCAGTTGGAGGCTGAGCGTGCGTTCGCACCTGCGCTTCTCTTTCGCAGTTTTCGACTGTCGTCCAGCAACGGCTCCAGATAGTTGTAAATATCGACCGGCTTGCCAACGAGTCGCAAGTAGAATGCACCCAACGCCCGCAAATACCTATGGGAATAGAATATGATGACGAACATTTATGCGTCAAGTCTCTGTCACCCTTCGCACTATCGCAATACAGGTTGGTCGCTGTCTTCAACACGAAGTCCTTACTTGTTGTTGTCTGTTTCTGTTAGTCCTGTAATATACTTGATCACGATCTCCTCACGAGGCTGGATCTGGAGCATTTTGAGCGCCAAGCAAATGAAATCTGTAGGCTTCTGAACTCCATATTGACCACCGATATAGGTGAGCGCGTACGCCTTTTCGATAATCGTTGACTCTATTGATGTTGGACGAGGCAGAGAGCAAGATTAGATAGTGATCTACGACTTCTCGGCGTCTCTTCAGTTTTCACCTGGCAATAGCGTCGCGCGTTTTACCTGTCAGGCCGAAGCACTGTTCCTTCCAGTAGGTGCATTCGTAGATGCGCGACCTGAGAATCTTCTCGATCAAGAACTGGGGATCTGTTCCATGGATTTGGATGGCATCCCGTACGGTCTTGTTGTCCATCGCCATGGTGATTAAAGCGTCGTGGTTTCCAGAAGCCTTGGTGTTTGGAGGGAGTCGTCAGGCGTCGTCCACAGTCGAGTGAGTGAAAAGGAGGTTTGGTTAGAATGAATGGAGCCTCATTCAGTCTCTCTGTTTTCTCTGATCACCTTGGCCTCAGCCACCCCATCCTTTACACCGGTCTACTTCGGGGATTTTATTCCCTCTCTGCTTTCCGTTGAATCCATCCCCATACACTCGGTCCGCACTTCGGGAATAGCAATGGTCGTCAGGAATGTTGCAATCTTCACAGGAGGCGCTGTCCTCGGCGCCGTAGCTATGAGCACCTACTTCAAGTCAAAGCAGGATACCAAGCCCGTGACCCTGATCACTCCTCCAACTCAGGCACCGGCAGTTCCTGTGCCTGCACCTGCACCTGCACCGGCGCCTCTGCCACAGGTCCCCGCTAAGACTGGACCTACCCCGCCTCCCGCTCCACCAGTTACTGCTCGTCCCCCCCCTGGGACCTCGGTTGGCTACGCTCACAAGATCATGCCCCATGGATTCCCTGGTAGGCTGAGTGGAGGATGCGGCGGATGAGCAATTGAGGCTCGTTCCTTCATATGAAAGGGGGTTGATCAAGATATCCCAACTGACTATTGACGAAAACTAACAACTATAGGACCTGTCAATGATGTGTTCGCTCGGGAGGGATACGTTGCTTCTTACAATGCAAGTATTTAATCAATTGCATAAGTAGGAGCTAGATCGACCTTTGAGGCGAACCTAACCTATTATCCTATCTTTCATAGCGTCAACTCCGTCACCCCAATTGGGTGGCCGAGCATCTTACTGCCGATTCACTGAAGGCAGGCGATGGCGTTGGTCGTGGCAACTCTCAGTTCATGGAAGACCCTACCGTCCCTGACCTGTACAAGGCAAAACTCGCGGACTACTTCAGATCAGGATACGACCGTGGACACATGGTTCCTGCGGCAGATTGCAAGAGCACCCAGAGCTCCATGGACGAGACGTTTTACCTCTCCAACATTGCGCCCCAGGTCGGCACTGGGTTCAACCGTGATTACTGGGCCCATTTCGAAAACTTTTGCAGGACCTTGACAAAGAAGTACAGTAACGTCTATGTCATTACCGGCCCCTTGTACCTGCCTTACCAGGATCCTGTCGACCAGAAGTATTATGTGAAGCATGAGGTGATTGGTAACCCACCCAATATCGCAGTCCCAACCCATTTCTACAAGGTCATTTTGACGGATCGTGGAAACGGTGATATGTCGATGGGCGCGTTTGTGTTGCCGAACAACACAATCCAGAACGGGGTGCCGCTGACTGCGTTCCAAGTCCCAATTGAAGCGGTCGAGAAAGCCTCAGGATTGAGGTTCTTTGAGAAGTTGGAGCGAAGAGCGTTGAAAAACTTGTGCAAGGACACAGAGTGCAAAGTCGTGATCCACCCCAAGAGCTTGAAGGGCAACGAAAAGTTGGCGCTTCCTGCCCAGTAAAAAAAAAAGGCGGGTCGAGCAACAATCAGTCGCAGAGAGTCAATTGCAGGAACCCATACCCCCACCGTCTGCAGAGAAACAACATCACCATCCTTATATAGACCATTTATTTCTCTAATACATCTTCATCTTTCGCAATCATTGCATGTACTGGACATACGGAGTTGGATATGTACAAGGAAAAATGTAGTATTGGACGGACTGACTTAATTGTCGTCCAGTCGCTCAATCTGATCCTCGAGCCGCTTAAGTCTGATAGTGGCCTCTGTGCCACTTCCTGAGGTTGAATGTAACGTCAAATCGCCACCGAAGAGTCGTGCGTACTAGTAATATTCATTGAGAGAAAATCAGTCACCCATTACGAGTAAAGATGGGCTTGAATCTGAGAATTGGAAACATCGCTTATTTGCCACCCCAAACTTACTAGCTTGGATGTTGCTAGCCCAAATCCGAACCCACAGAGAGGCAGGTTCTCGCCAAGGGTTGCGTTATGTGGCTTCTTCTCGACCGCTGTCATAATCGACGGAAAATCAATGCATACTGTATTCGAGGCGGTTGTGAACATGTAATCAAACGGCCTCACCACCTGTTCAGGCGGCATTCCTAAACCAGCAAACGGTATGATCGCAAGATATTAGATTGTGCAAATCTAATGCCCAGGACAGAAAGAAATCATTTCGTTTGACCTCCATACCTCCACCATTATCCTTGATAAGGATATTGAGGTCTCCTTCTGGTGTTGAAGACAGCTTCACTTCAATTTCTGTAGTTTAGGAGCAAAATTGGGCGGTCAGTGCAGAAATCACTTTATCATGAGAGTACAGTAAATTGATGCATGGGCGCTTTTTGTACCTGGATAAGACGATTTATCCAGTCCATGAAACTCTGCTGTAGCCCGCATAGAGTTTTTCAGTAATTCGAATAAGATGTGATGGAGCAGTGCCGGCACAACCGGGAACCGCACCATCCTTCCTCCGACCTCCTTTGCATGTTCGATGTGCACATTGGGCGGGAACACTGTGCTGTAATGCTGGAAGAACACAAACTGAGCCGACTGGGAAGCCTTCACGATCATGGCCTCGATATCGCACTGGGGCTCAATAATGCCAATTCTCTTAGAGTGGGCACTTGAGGGTGTCGAGAGGTAGGCGGAGGAAGATGGTTCATTTGGGTGGTAGAATTGATGCTGAAGTGCGAGATGGTGCCCAACCATGATCCGGATTCCAAGTCGACCCCGATTGAATGAACGGAGAAACTGCTGGATCTCCTCCGAAGGCTTGTTGCGGTTGATTTGATACCGCTTGAAGAGACTGATACCGTGGGCCATGCAAATTACATCTAACGCGTTTAAACGTATACATTTAGCACGACAGCCCCAAAAAAAAAAGGCTCAAGGTTGCCCGCACAAACGTAAAGAACATCCCAAAAAAGAAATGTTACCTTGTTTATGGCGATTGGTGATAGCTTGAAGAAGGTCCGCGTACTCTTTCTGGATAGCAGCCTGCAGCGTCTCGTTATCATCTAATTCCACGTCCTCACGATGGTGCGTGCTTGGCGACAGGAACCTAGTCATTGTGGGGAGATGCATGAAAAGGGAATTAATTTTCTCATTCCCAACGGACAAAGGGTGATACATGCACATGAGACACACGTACAACAAACGGCTATTATCAGAATAAGTCTGCAGTTCATGGAACGACATTGAATAGATCTTGATGAGATTCAGGAATGGCTCTGTCTCTTTTAGCTCGTTCGGCAGGCTGTTGAGCTCAACAACTCTCTTCGAGAACCGGATGGGCAGCTCTCGGTTCAAGAAGGCGAGGTTCTTAAGCAGGGCCTTTGTGCTCAGGGATTGGCCCAGCTTGAGGCACTGGGCAATTGAGAGAGGTGTCTCCGAACGGGTAGCAGCAAGCTTTACCCGCTGTTGGTCGACCGCCGGAGGAGGTGGTGCAGAGGTTGTCTGGTCGTACTCTTCGTGCACGTCGGAGTTTGACTGTGGAGAGGGGGCGGCGTTTACGCTAGAGAGCAAACGCCTCTGGGCGATCGCACTGAGCGCGGGAGCAGTATGCATATGCGGCTGATATGAGAGTCGTGTAGTGGTGGCAATAGGCGTCGACATGGACGGCCTTGTGTTGAATGCAAGGGCCGATTGTAGTCGCCATGGCCCTGCATGGCGAGCGACTTTGAGTGAGCGGAGGAGCGAGAGGGGCGTAGACGCCATCTTGTCAAGCTACAGCGGTGCAGTTCAATCGAGTCAAGGAATGAAGAGAACGAAGGCTGATGTCGAATGGAAGGAGACGAGAGTGAAAAAGACGTGCCAGCTCGGTGAGCGTGTAGGAAGGTCGCGTGTAGTGATGTTGGAAGGTCGCCGTGGTGCACACACGCTCTAGCCGTGTGATTTTTTCCCCCGTTTTCCTCCACATCCTGGCGTTGGCCGGTGCGCGCACCCATTTTTCTGGGAACACACGTCCGACACGTGATTTTCTGATTAAGCCGATCAATGGACCAATGCGCGGATCGCGCGCTATTTATTCCGGACCGTGCCTTCCACCGCATCATCCCCACTCTCAGCCGCAACTCCCGTCGCAGAGGTTTCTAATAGCTGTGGATCCCATGAACCCACCACGAACTCTACGATCTCCTGCGAAAACGACCCGTTTTCTTTGCTTAGCTGCTGCTCTCCTGATCCCTTCATCTTCCGAAGCGTTTCTTGCGCTGGTCCAACCACCTTGGAGCCGTACTCAAGCAACTCGTATTGAAGTTCTACTTCGTCTAAACTTTTATCGGTTCTGCGAATTTGATCCGTCACTTTGTTCGTATCCAATCCACATTCGCGTTCGAGAACTGACCGTAAATGTTCTATGATCTTCATTTCCTGGCAATAACGTGTTTGCGCGTAGTCCACCTGCGACCAACTTGATACGCCCATCAGATGACGAGCCCTGAGAACACTGATTAGCGCTAGGATATTTCCCATCCTCGGCTCACTCGTGGATAGTGATAGTGAATCGAGAGACAACTCTGGAGTTCGCGCTGAGGCTTGTTTCACTGATATTACAGATTGGTGGAGGCATTCCGCGAGCGCCCTCCAAACAGAATAGTTACTGCTCCGCGACTTTTGATACTGTACGAGTCTTTCAGCTGCATCTAAGCAACAAAATTAGCAGGCAAATCGCACAGTCAGTGCTTGGCTTCTAACGTCACTTGGACTTCATGACATCGATGTCATTCCTCTTGCTACCATTGAATCGACCCACAGCCATGTAAGCCTTCGCCTTGAGAAAAACCACCCCGGTGTCTTGTAGTATCTATTGCGTTGAAAATTTTAGTACATGATTTCTGCTGGCACTTCTGCAGTCAAAGTAGTATGCTATTAACTCACAAGTCCATCGGCCAACTCAGCAGCCTCATTGAACATCTCCAGCTTCATAGCACACCGCAAAGCCATCTCCTGCATCTCTTTCGAATCCGCCACCTTGAGAACTCCCGCGCCACCATCAGCTCCAGATGTAGCGCCAGTATCATTCGACGCAACAATTTGGCAGTACTCTTGCGCTATGTCATAGGCTTCTTGGTATTGGCGAAGCATGTAGTATTGATCTGCTCTCATCTTGACTTTGGTGGCACCATTTTTGTCCTGTAGCATGAGTTCCTGTATGGATTTCCCTGTGTGGTGGAACCACTTTTGCATACAGAGAGAGCAATTGGCACTAAGTAAAGTACTCAAGGATTGGTCTTGTTGGCACAAACCCTATCAGCACGATAATCAATAAGCTGCTCACCCCATCCTCGTCAATCTGGGCGTAATACGGGTCCTGCTCAATTGGCGCTTTTATCTTTGCGCTATTGGTCTTCGCTTTGGGTGCGCAGAACAGGCCTTCTGAAGTCTCGTCCTCATCTGACGCATTTCCGAAGCTGAATGGAAAGTCTTCCATGGTTGATCTCGTTACTCGTGTGTGCGAATGAGATGTTGGTGGATCGAGGTAGTGGCAGCTTACATGTAGACCATGACCCTTAATGTTGTATCAGCCAAATTGGTGGCGACTCTTGAAACCGGATTGTTCGCTGGCTGCAAAAAAAAAATCAGGCCACTCCCAACCTTGCAGAACACACAATATCTCGTGGAGACCCGACTCATGCTAAAGCTGATCAGATCCTCATCCCAACTCATTCCAACCAGCGCAGCTCCTTCCTCCTCATCTCCACTCGTGCATTGAATACACACACACACATCTTCACTTTACCTACAATGTCAACAAGGACTGCCCCACCCGCAAAGAAGGGGTTCAAGCGCACCCCGCCAAACCCAAAGCCCGAATACGAGTTTCTGGGGCCACCAGGCGCTGTCGGGATGCTCGTTGTCCTCCCATTGATCACATACGGACTCTACTATAACTGCCGCCTCGGATTTGGATGTCCACCAGCCCACTGGGACTCCAAGGACGGATTCTGGCCCTCTATCGGCGCCGACCCGATGTCATACCCTATTGATCTGTGGAACTTTTTCCTTTCCACCTGGGATTCACAGGCCTTTGACGTTTACTCCGCTTTCATGCTGTTCCTGTTCATCTGTTACATCGCTATCCCCGGGCATGTTGTTGAGGGAGCCATTGTTGGAGGGATGGGCGGCTCACCCTTGACAAAAGATCGGTCCAATTACAAGTTGAAGTACAAAGTCAACGCACTCCGGACCTTGATGTTGATCGCCGTCATGGTAGTTGCCACGTTGTTCGTCAAGGGAGTCGAGCCATTCCTGTTCTTGCACGACCACTTTGTGGGCTTGATTACTGCCTCGTTGGCATGGACGTTCGGTGTGTCGATCTTTGTCTACATTTGGTCATTCCTTCCTGATAGCAATGGCCAGGAGAAGATCCTCGCATGTGGCGGTAACACGGGCAACAAGATCTACGATGTACGTTTTTGATTCCATGTTTGATTCAACAACGTCAGTTGAACCTCAATTGGTCTTCAACTGAGCTTTCTCTCTATGAGTCTCAGTAACTAACGCATACTATTATATTCCATCCCCTGCCCTTGGTACGTGTTTAATCGCAGTTTGTGCTCGGACGCGAACTCAACCCTCGCTTCAGCGCCTCACCAGACTCGACTTTTGATATCAAGTACTTTATCGAGCTCCGTCCCGGTCTCATTGGCTGGGTCTTGCTCAACTTTGGCATGGCTTGTAAACAGTATCATGACCTTGGTCGTATCACCAACTCGATGGTCGCAGTCCTCGTCTTCGAAACCTTTTACGTCGTCGATTCGCTCTGGAATGAGGCTGCAGTCTTGACCACCATGGACATCACTACAGACGGATTCGGTTTCATGTTGGCGAATGGCTTGCTGACCTGGCTGCCTATGAATTACTCCTTGCAGGCCCGCTACTTGGCTGCGTTCCCAGTGGATATGAGCCTGGCTCATTGCCTCATCGTCATTGCAACGCAGTGCGTTGGATACTATATTTTTAGAAGCGCCAATGGTCAAAAGGACAACTTTAGGCGCCATGGCGCTTCAGCCCCTCAAAACAAGGGTTAGTTTTGAATGGTGCTTGTTACAGGTTGTGATGTTGGGGCAAGCGCAGAACTGACCGGTTTCCCTTTTGCTCTCAAATAGGCTTGAAGTACATGGAGACTGCTTCGGGATCGAAGTTGTTGATCAGTGGATGGTGGGGAACTGCTCGCCACATTAACTACTTTGGCGACTGGCTCATGGCTCTTGCCTGGTCGTTACCTTGCGGTGAGTGTACAACCACGTTTATGTGCTGTATTCACGTCTATGCTCCAACGATCACTCATATTTTGACCTCTCATCTACTTCTTTTACGCGGCCCACGCTTGTATAGGTCTCGCAAGTCCTATCCCTTACTTTTACCCCATCTACTTTGCGGTCCTATTGATCCATCGCGAGTTGAGAGATGAGGAAAAGTGCCACAAGAAGTATGGCAAGGACTGGGAGAAGTACTGTGGTATTGTCAGGTGGCGCATCATCCCCTACATCTACTAAGAGGACATTACGTCTCCACATACGGTATTCGTTGTTCAATAAATATATGCAGACCACGCATGAAAATATATGCTTTTATTATTATTTGGAAGGGAAATGGTCATCATTGCGCGTGCCAAGATTTGATCTAGGGGATTGAGAACATTTTACCGAGTAATACGCATCTTATATACCATGTACCCCCCTTGCCTCAGGAACAGGGCGACGGCGGAATGACTCGTCCGTTAGCATACACGTCTTTCATGAAAGAAGGATGCTTCTAGGCCAGATCGTGAGATGAGGTAATAGTATTACACTAAGACACACGGGTTGCTCGTATTGATCTGTAGTCCAGTGCGGGTTGCCACATCGATAGAGCTTTGGCTAAAACGGACATGATTCAACTGTATGGAGTCGAGGCACAGATCATCTTTAAACGCTCCATCGAGGAACCGGTATCATCAAAGCTACGTACTGAACTCCAATTGGCATACTAGGAGGAAAGATCCGAAGAGTTTTCCTCCAATGTCTCCCTAGACTTCACAATGGCTCATTGCTCAAAAAAAAATGCGCGTGGAATATTTGACCACAAGATCAGCGGCAGGAATGAAGGTAAAAA
>MU616706.1:0-25168 GCA_025201705.1 Dissophora ornata | reverse complement strand
AAAAAAAAAAAAAAAAGAAAAAGTCCACGGATCTTTGGGCGCAGAGAGCGACGAAGCTGTATATGGTTTTGTGTATGCATGCATTGTATGGTCAACAACAACAAAAAGGAAGAGTATGCAATGTGTCATGCTGTTTCTGTAGACAGGTAAATGCGTAGATCAGCGACAAACTATGAAAAAATATAGGGGCTCAAGAGAGACGCGAGAAGGTCAAGGAGCAAAAAAAAAAGGTTTGTGTGACAGATTGACCGTGGGTGGTCTGTATTTTGAGCAATTGTGGATAGAGGAGGGGTTGGCGAAGAAGAGGTCCGAGGCCACGAAGCACGAACATGAACACGAACACGAACACGAACTAGAGCCCATTTCTATGCTTTTCATATTACTATTACTGCTGCTGTGGACTTGACGTGGATTGAATGAGGGAGGAAAGGATGATTAGACCAGGGTCCTGTTGCTTTGCTCTGTCCGCTGCCGAGCTGAGCAGACTGCCATCGGGGTGCGTACTGGGGAGACATGGACGCGTAGTCGTTTACTCGTTTACCGAGAAATGCATCTCCGGACCGCTACAGCGCAGCGCCCTTCTCGTTTCGTTGGGTGTACACGAGTTGTTCTAGGCACGGTGAATGGGTTGTTGCTGTTGCTTGTCGGACTGACCAATCTTTGCGGTCCTCGTGCCATGTGTAGCCATGGCCAAGAGACACATGTTTGTTAGAGTGTTTTCTGCACTTGCAATGATGGCAGTCGATCATGGCTGTGGTGATGGGCCGCTATGATGCTCACAGATCGTAGGTTCCTGGACATCAATGCGCTCGCCGTGCGCCTTATCTTTCACGAGAACCCTACGCCTTAATGTAATCGAACTTGGGCACCATCCGCCCCCGTCCCAACTCATGTCGTCCCAACTCACCCACTCGTCCACTCCTCAGCCTCTTCTCTTCCTCATTCCTTGTCCTCATTCACTTCCTTCATTCCACCTCTCATTCCCTCGCCAGGACATAAAGTCAACCACCTGACCAACTTCGTAAGTCTAAAAATGACAACGGCCCTGTCTTATGCAATTTCCACCGGACTGGTGGCGAACAACTGTGGAAAGCGTCGATTGCGATCAAAATCAATCATACATACCACAAGGCGAGCATTGTCTGACTTCCCCGAGGCCCACCTCTTCATCCTCCCCTCCTACCAACTGCACATGCTACTCCTCCCATTCCCGGTGCACAAACCCGCTCTCCAGGTAGAGTCAGACATGATTGTGGATGCCAAAGTCGCGCTCAGAGCGTTAGACTTCTCCAGAAAAAATTTTAACAGTGAGAACGCAGGGCTTGTGAAATCAGGATTCGGTGTGGCTTCGGTAGAAGGGCGTAGTGGAGGTTGGCTCCTTACTCTGCTATTTCGTTTCAACAGCAAACAGCCCTGCGCTTTGTGTTCCCCTCCAGAACTTTGGGGCATTGCGATGCGGAGTAGGCCTAATGCATGATGGGGGTGCGAGCGGTCAAGTGAAGCACGAGGGGGTTCTATGCCCTTATCAACGCTCCGTTCTAATTTCTAAATATCACATATTCACCGACGCAATTCTTTTTTGTCGATGGACTTGGGCGTTTGCTTTTCGACCCTCGTGTCCTTGTGTTTGGCTATTCTGACTCCCGTGTCATACTGCCACTAATTTATGAGTGAGTACCTCAACAAAAGGGTGGCGGAAAGCGTAATGTTGGGTATTTGGCACGCGAAACTACAGTGCTTCTTTCGCTTTCCCTTTTCGACTCTTGTCCGCACGTGGCTGCGGTGATGGGTCCCGTCACTGAAAATACCCTGTCTTCCTTCTCCTTCTCTGCCACACTTAATCGCATCAGAACAAGCTCAAAGACAGAAGACGGTGCCTCTTTCTCATCCATCTCCCACCACCTCAACACCAACACGTCAACGCTTATACCAAGGACAGCCTCCCATGGCATCCACGAGTACTGCTCCAGGTAAGTCAGGCAGAAGTTGATATAATTAATGCAGGGAATGGGTGTCTTGTTCAAACAACTGTCTACTCACTCTCTTGATACTCTTAACAGGAAGCATCATTACGGGCCTCAACCCAACGACTGTCAATCTCTCAGACCCCTTTGTACTCTTTGTCATCCAGGTGAATAATCGACGTACACGCTAGACGTAGAAGGACGCTATGATCATATGTTTCTCGACTCTGCCTCTTTGGTGGGACACGCATTGTTTCCATGCGGCAATATCAACAAACCAGTTAACTCTATCCGCACCTCTCTCAAAAATTATTTTTTAGGCAGTGATCATCATCGGCCTATGTTACATCCTTCACTTTGGTCTGCGCAGACTCAATCAGCCTCGCGTCATATCTGAGGTCATTGCGGGCGTCATTCTCGGACCCTCTGCTATGGGTCGTATACCCGGCTTTGCCAACACCATCTTCAATCCTGCCAGTCTGCCTTTCCTCAACCTCGTCTCCAATCTCGGTTTAGTCCTGTTCCTCTTCTTGGTCGGTCTAGAGTTGGACCCCGTCCAGGTTCTGAGACGCGCTCGGTTTGCGCTCGGCATTTCGTTTGCAGGTATGGCCTTACCCCTTGGCGTCGGAGCTGCCGTTAGTTATGTCCTCTTTGTAGAATTAGGACCCAACACGACCGTTGGGTTTGGCGAATTCTTGCTCTTCTGCGGTGTAGCCATGTCTATCACAGCATTCCCTGTCCTGGCTCGCATCTTGGCTGAGCAGAAACTGTTGACAACAAAAGTTGGATTCCTCACCGTTTGTGCTGGTGCAGTTGGAGACATTGTCGCTTGGATCCTGCTGGCTCTTGTTGTCTCGATTATCAACAGTTCCAGCAGAATTGCACCACTGTACGTGATTCTATTGTCAATTGCCTGGATCTTGGTCCTGGTCTTTGCAATCCGACCCCTGTTCGCGCTCATGATCAGAATCACGAAGTCGCAGGATGAACCCAGTCAGACAATGATGGCCTTCACTCTCGCAGTCGTCTTGATCAGCGCCTTCCTGACGGATATCATTGGTGTCCATGCCATCTTTGGTGCCTTCCTGGTCGGACTTGTCATCCCTAATGATACCGGCTTTGCGGATGGCGCCACGAAGAGAATCGAGGATCTCGTCAGTGTCATCTTCCTGCCCATTTACTTTGCGCTGTCAGGACTCAAGACTCAGGTCGGACTACTGGATAATGGAAAGATCTGGGGACTTGTCATCCTGACGACAGCAGTTGCTTGTTTCGGCAAGATTATCGGCTGTTCGGTTGCTGCTCGCCTTCAAGGCATGGAATGGCGAGAGTCTTTTGCGGTTGGATTCCTCATGAACTGCAAAGGTCTCATAGAGCTGATTGTTCTTAACATTGGTTATGACGCCGGCGTCATCAATGACAAGGTCTTTGTGATCATGGTCGCTATGTGCCTGATTACGACTTGCATGACCACACCGGCTGTGTCGTTGCTATATCCTGTGCACTATCAACGTGCTGCCGCTATGCGTGCCGCTGCTAAGAAAAGAATGCAACACGGAGATCTCGAACGACCAGGTTCTCTTGAAACGACAGATAGAACGAACAAAGGATTCGTCTTGTGCTTGGATAAGATTCACAACCTACCGGCTATGATGACCTTTCTTGAGATGCTACATTATGCGGTTCCCGGAAACCGAAGTGCTGGTGGAAGTAACTCCTTTCTTAGTGTCCCTGAATGCGACACTCCTTTAAACCAGCCAAACCAGAGCGAGAACGCCACTGGCCCTAGGCTGCTGGCTCTGCGTCTCTTGCATCTGACCGACCGAAGCTCTTCCGTGCTGCTCGCCGCCACTGAACGCGCTGAAGTCCTTCACCGCGATGCTGTTATGACTGTGTTTCAAGCGTTTGCAAAGCTGAATGGAATCTTTGTTCGCCCACGCATGACGCTATCCACAGACCCTGACGACTTTGCACACAGCATCTATGACGAGGCGGTGGAGAATAGCGCCGATGTCATCATCGTCCCTTGGAACTCGAGTTCTCTCCCAGACCCTTCTATGAGTCACACGGACCAAAGTCAGAACCCTATCCTATCGCGCCCACTTGTAACATCGAACACCCGGATGGTGGCGCGTCTCTTGAGCACGACTGCCAACAAAGGTCTGGTCACCGCCGTATTTGTCGATCGAGAGTTTGGAGGCTCCGGACATTTCTTGAATACCATGATTCTACTTTACGGCTCTCATGATGACGAAGAAGCCCTGAAGCTCGCATCTGCTATGAGCCATAATGACCTTTGCAATGTTATCATCGTTCGTGTTGCAACCGACAAAGTTATGACGAAGAAGGAGGAGACCGCGGGTGTCCTCATCGATGTTGATTCTCAGTCTATCGACTCGGTCATGGATGACCTCGTCACCATATTGCCTCAAGACAACCAGGTTTTGGTCCAGGACTACTTTCCACACCGAGCCTTTGCCAATGGCGACAGACGCGCCAACAACAAGCAAGTGGGCGCCAAAGGGTCAAATGAAATCGGTGCCCGCATCTTTATCCACGATGTGCCCACGATTCAGGACGCTATCGGTCTCTCAAAGCTCCTGTTGGGATCTCGTGGTCTGTTAGTTTTGGGGCGCGGATTGACGAGCAAGCGCGCAGATCGCAGGCCTGCTATGTCAATCCACATGCCCGACCTTTCTCAGTCGCAGTCAGTCACTGTTCATGGCATCCCCACTGATATTCAAGCAAGCTCAACCAGTCCAAGTCTTCATCATCATAACCTACCAACTGGATTCGCGGTCTCAACGTTGAATACGCCTACACAGCACATTGACAATCCACTAGGCGGTCATGATCATAGTGAAAGTGGCTATCGACATCGTCATCAGCTTCGTCCTCAACCTTCGTCCCGTGATTTACACCACTCGTCCTTGACAGTGGCAACTATTGTCGGCGTTGTTGCCCAGTCATTCCTGGCGTCTGAGGTCGTCTACTGTTTGTTGGCGGTGCAGTCAGGCGCCAAGCACGCAAGCGGGGAAGATTACTCCAGAGTCCACTCATCTGTGGCCCAGGATACTCTTCATACCCCTGGACAGGGCAATAGCAACGACCATCCATCGGGTGAGGAGGGCAGTCGTGGGCTGGGCCTCGAAATGGATCAAGTTCCAACATATACGACCTTGGAGCATCTCCACGTAGTGGATGATAAGGATGAGAAGCGAAGATGAACTGAACCCAGCAAGGTTGTTCATATAGTATAATCGTTGAATATAATCTGTGTATTGCGCAAAGCACGAAAACTATTGTTTATGTCCAATAGCTTCATTTGGAATCATATTTACTCCCCACACCTTCATGCCGATTCTCAATCCCCTTGATCTGCCCGAGATTCTTTTCAGAGTCGCGCAATTCCTAGAGCAAACTGATCAAATGCGATGCCGCCGTGTCAACAAGACGTGGCACGGCACCATGATGCACCTTCTCTGGCGAACAGTCCAACTGCGGTATCCGCCCCTGCCAGCCCTCATTCGCCATGGTTGGGGGTGAGGTGCTAGAGGATGGCATCCAGGTATTTAAGCAGCTCTGCGTGAGACTGCATCGTCTAAAACTCACCAACGTGGGCCTCGACTGGCAGGAATCACTGTTGGTCAGTTGTATGTCCGGTGTGTATCCACATCCGAGCAACTTGATTGGCTTTCCAGTTCCCACGTCTTCAAAGACTGGACTAGGTAGTGTATCAAATGCAACATCAAGTGCAGAGCCTTCTTAAACACATAGGAGAAGTGCCTGATGACACTAGCAGTTATCAATGGCCTGATATCGAGTCTCTGAGTCTGGATTATTCTAGGGCTACTGACGAAGATTTGGCAGCGATCCTGGCACTAGAATCAGCGCAGCACTTCAACACTGTTCAAGTTTTAAACTTGGTAAACAGTGATATCACAGAGGCCGCGGTCGTCAAACTATTGAGGTTTTGTAGGCAGTTGCGAGAGCTGAATTGCGGAGAGGTGATGGCGCGAGATTTTTTGAGTGATTATGAGATAGAGGAAGAGGCAGTTAAGTCGGCAGCGACATGGGGTTCTTTCAGGACGTTGAAGGTGTTGAAGGCGCTGCAGTCTGCTTTGAGTTCAAGCCGCGTCAACAACCACCATTGTTGAATTCGGTTTCCTTCCCTTCTTCATCCTCCTCTTCATCTATACACGACAGGTCAGTGGCCAATCCTACAGAGGCAGACTTGGAGCTGCAGCTGACGCTGCAACAGCAGCGAGTCTTTCAAAGACTCTCTGAATTCAAGCAGCTTGAGAAACTGGATGTTCATAACTACAGGTATCGCCTTCAGTATAGCCTTGATTTCCGACTGAGTCGAGGCCTGGGCCATCTCGCGACTCTAAGACGATTGAAATATCTTGGTTTTCTCGTGACGAACCAGAGGGCGGGCATAGAGGAGGCGCATTGGATGTTGAAGAATTGGAAGCTACTGGGTACTGTTCGCGGGATCACGAACACAGATGTTGCTATACATGAGGAGGTGGTGACTCTGCTGAAATCTGGTGGTATCAACACCACATGAAATAAAGCATTTGGTTATGGGGCAGCACAGAATGTGTTTATTGAAGTGTTTGGCAAGCCTCAGTATATCTAATATCTGGGCGCCCTTTCTGTTCCTTCCCAAGTGTTTGAGTCTAAGGAACGCGCATCCGCGGGGAGAGGACTGGCCAAACGTATCCGTTTCCGTTAGGCATCATGAACACTTATTGATACAAACGCGACCAATTGGCCCAGTGCTCTGAAAAGATGACGCTGCCAATATTATTCCTTCAACCTGTAGCCGGTATGCATTCATGGATTGTGCTTTATTCCTTCTCATCCAAAAGCTGCTCTGTGTTGCCTACCGGGACCCCTCGTGGACGCGTCAACATTTCTAGGAACGCCAGCCTCGGCGCAACCTAGAACCCACCCCTCGCTGATTGAGAGGCCTTTTGACGCCTGAGGGATGCAGTGATGTATAACGTGGGAGTTTGCTTGTTTATTGCGTCGTCATGGGCTACATGTCTATTAAAAGTGGATATTCTCTATACGTCCGTCCACTTTTATCCTGTTCGGGGGGGGGGGGTTCGCGTTTCGCGTTTGTCGCTCAGTATTCTTTACTTGCTGAAAGACTTGATGTTGTTGAAATCCTCCTTCTCGGCAAACTCGGCAGCGACTTCATCGATGACGGGAGTAAGGTATCTGATGTCGTCCTCGGGCTTGAGAGCAGTCTCTTTGGTAGCAACAGTGTGCGAGAGCGAGTACTGGAAGGCAGTCTTCATGCGGAACATGCGGTCGTAACCCTCGTTATCGGGAAGGCGGTTAATAGCCTCACGAATGACGTCGGTCTCCTCGCGAAGGACATCATCGTAACGCAAACCTATTTAGGACAAAAGAGGGTGGAGATGTAGAATTGACAGAAGGAGGTGAGTATTCTTGACCCAATGTTGTATGACAGTAGTGGTCGCCCTGGTGGCTCCTGTTAGGCTTCACAGTGCTGCACGGAAGGGGGGAGAGAGAAATGGATGCTGTTCTTGTCTTCAAAGCTGTGCAGGGTCACAGGACTTTAGTGCCTAGTGCTTATGTCCGCAATAACCTTCCCGACCTGTCGAAGTCCATTGCTGGACGTGTAAGTAATGTAGCCGCTGAGAGTGCTGTTTGACTGGAGGTACTACTCTGATCTCCTGCATCGATAGTTGTCTGCCCAGAATCGGAGCATCTTTGAGATCGTATCCAGTTTTACGCCCATGGCCTGTGGTGAACACGTCTGGCATGGCCATAGAGGACCACGATCAGTACAGAGCAGCATAACGTCGGCTCCGGATTGGCTATTTTCCAACAGCAGTGATGATTTGGTGCGCGACGTTTGTGTCCTTCGGTGCTCTACATGTGCACCTCACTCGGAAATAATCGTGATTGATGCGGAAATAAATAGAGAAAATATAAAATAAACACGCACCAAGCTGACGGTAGCCAGCAGCGTTGACGAAGGCGTTGGCGACGGGCTGGAGGACGCCGGACAAGAACTTGGAGGCCTTGACCTGGTTGACAAGAGTGATGCCGGACATGGTTGGAGTGTGTATGAGGAAGTGATGGGAGGAAGGAGACGTTTGTATGATCCGGCCGAGAGGGGGACATAAAAAACACCGAAGAGCGGGGTCGGGTGGCTTGGCTCCGAGCAAACCTTCTTGCCGCTACCGAACTGCGTCGTTCAAGACACGCGCCGTGGTGCGGGTATGGAGAAGGGCCTGTTGGTTTCGCATAGAATATATGCGGAATGGAATGCACTCATGCGATATGTCGACATGTGCCAGATCTTTCTGTCGATTGTCCCCTCAGCTTGGTGCACGACTTGGAGAGGCAGGTCGGTTCGTGTAGTTTTCGTACAAGGCTTTGGCTGCGCGTTATTCTACAATGAACCAAGAGAAGCCAGCCCTCGCACGCGTCGACCATGTGGAGTCTCACAGTGCCATCCATCGTATCCCGCCGGCCCTGTTTCTCGGAGTATATTCACCCAACGCGGAGGAGAGCATCGGACACCCCTTGCTTGCCTAGTTGCCTGCCTGCACATGGTCGTGCGTACACGGCATGTCTGATCGCGTACGGCCCTATTGAAGCGCGGTCAGTGCCACGACGTCCCTTGAATGCAAAAAGGACACAGACACATTCTTCTCTCTGTTTCCCCTCGCTTCCCACCCACTCCTCATTCACAATGTCTGAATCCTCAAAGACCGACCTCATTACCCTCACCCGACACGTCTTCCAGACACAGGTCGAAGACCACAGGGAGGCGACCGGAGACCTGACCCTGCTCCTCACCGCCATCCAGCTTGGGTGCAAGTTCGTCGCCTCCAACGTTCGCAAAGCCAGCTTGATCAACATGTACTATACATATGTTCTCAAAGCACCTCTATTCTTGTTGAGAATGACTCATCGTTGATTGCCCTAACGCACTTCTGGGCTGCTGTCGTGCGTGTGGTCTATGTAGAACTGGTCTTGCCAACACGTCCAACATCCAAGGCGAGGATCAAAAGAAACTGGACGTGATCGCAAACGAGATCTTTATCAACGCGTTGCGCTCCTCCAGCAAGGTCTCGGTCATGGTTTCTGAGGAGGACGAAGAGGCTATTTTTGTCGAGGACCAGTATCGTGGCAAATACTGTGTTGTCTTTGACCCCCTCGATGGAAGCTCAAACATCGATTGTGGCGTGTCAATTGGAACCATCTTTGGGATCTACAAAGTCGTAAGTAACTGAAATCTCTAACTCACTTCATTTCGCTTGCCATTTCTCTATCGTTAAGTTCCATGTTTTCGTTGTTTCTGGCGTGCTTGATCAGAGAGAAGGCTCGACTGGCCATATCTCAGATGTTCTTCGCCCTGGCTCAGAGATGGTCGCCGCTGGGTACTGCACGTATGGATCATGCTCAACTCTTGTAATGACTACGGGTAATGGTGTGAACGGATACACTTTGGACACGGAGATTGGCGAGTTTATCCTCACACATCCCAAGGTAAGTATTTCCTTCCTTCTCGTTTTCTCATACGAGGACTTCACTTAGCAACAATACTAAGCAAGGCACCGATGATGTTTGCATGGGGTAGATCAAAATTCCTTCTCGCGGCAAGATCTACGCGGTCAATGAAGGCAATTCCAAGTACTGGGATGCTGCCTGCACAAAGTATTTCCATTCGCTCAAGTTTCCAGAGGATCCCAAGAAATCGCCATATTCTGCGCGCTATGTCGGATCGATGGTTGCAGATGTTCATCGAACGATGCTCTATGGCGGGATCTTTTGCTACCCTGCGGACAGCAAGTCTAAGAATGGAAAATTGCGCGTTCTGTACGAATGTTTCCCAATGGCGTTTTTGGTGGAACAGGCTGGTGGACGCGCCACAACGGGTCGTATGAGGATGCTGGATCTCCTGCCCGAGACGATCCACTCACGATCTCCTATCTTCATAGGGAGCAAGGAGGATGTCGAAGATGTAGAGGCGTTTTATAGAACGGAGGCGTAATGCACACATTTGCTATATTGAAAGGAGTGCGAATGGCTTAGATTAAAGACTTTGATTCACGATGACCATTATTCTGTCAACCGATGCGGCGCGGTTCCTGAGATAACCTCTTTTTCATTAAATACATTCGTTCCGACCCTGCGGTCCACTGAAGACATCTTCAGGAAGCATTTTTATATGCCGGTCTTTTTCGACAAGCAGCTCATCAACAAACTATTACCCTCGCCATGCCGCGAGCCAGGGGGGCGACCCTCGATAAACAGGAAGTCATTTTACCATCGATGGTAATGCCACAGCAGAAGTGGAGAAATATATTGGTAAATTACTTTCCGACGAGGACTTCAGCAGCAAAGCAGGGGGTATCGTTTTTTTTTTTTTTTTTTTTTTAATGATGTGGCATTCTATGTTTTATTTGTTTTTCGGTCAAGAAGTATTTCTGTCTACCCATTCGCTAACAATAGATGCGGTTTCCTGGCGCAGGGCATCATCCGCGCCCGGGAATAGGATCGGATGTCCAGGCGGGAACCGCATCGAGCCCAAGATATCCCACTTGATACTCGTCCATTCCAAATTATAGCTCGGGTCCAAATCCCATATCAGTAGCTATTTTCGACAACAAAAACTTGAGAGATTAGCAAATACGAAACTCGTAATGATGTGCAAAAGCCGGCATCGAACCAAGTAGAGTAACTTACATGGTGTAACAAGTGAAGGTTACTGGCTAGGATCTTAGTGCGACCACTTGTATAATATCCACTACCTCCAAAACTCAAGTTTACACCACCTACTCCTCCTGCTCCACCATGGCCACCAACATCTTCCAATGGACTTTCTTTCTCCTTCTCATTACCTTTCCCGTTCTTCTTAAACCGTCCATGCCTATTGGGGCGGTGAGCATGATTCTCGAGATCCTCGTTTCCGTCCTCACCATCGCGCGACGCTTGCTCATCATCGTGCTTTACATGCAGATGGTTCTGGATTGACGACTTCAGTTCCTCGACTACAAACTCTCCAAATATGTTCACTAACGACAGTGAGAAATCCAACTCAGCCATAAAGCAGTACCCGGTGACTAAGCGGATTAATGCTGGCGCCGAGATCTTGTCCCGATAGAGGGCTTGTCTAAGGACATGTTTGACAGCCGAGATAAGGTGATGGCCCTCAAGTGGGTTATGGATCATGAGGATGGCGCACATCCCGAGAACGGGGTTGCTGTAATACCAACGCTTGACAAACCCCTGATGCTGTGGGTGGTGCTGATGATGAAGGCGATGATGAGGGTGTGAGTGGTATTGTAGGTGTATCGAGGACGCCTGGGATTCGTCATGAGAGACGTTCTGTCGGTTTTGGCGACTTTTGGAGAACGGGTTGCCGTCAAGATCAAATGAAGTCATGTTCTTGAGCAAATTCGATTTCTGTCTGACAAAGGACGGTCTTGAGATAGGAGGATGCGGTGGCGGCGAAGACTCTGAAGTAACAGAAGAAAGCACAGTCGATTGCTGTATCAGCTGAGTTTGCTGATGACTCTGCTTCTGACCGTGTGCTGCCGGAGTCGAAGATGATGACAAGGATGAGCTCGTGCCTGTCGTTGGTATCATCGTGACCGACGTCGCAAGGTTTTGCATTTGAGCCTCTACAAACGGGGATTGTGGTGGGGACTTTACAGCTGTCGCTGTCGGCTCTCCGGCGCCGATGATAGTCGATCCCGAAGTCATTGACATGACACCTTGCTTTTGCTGTTGCATCTCCTGCTGCTGTATCTCCGACTTCTCCTTGTACTTCTGCCTTTGTTGCGGTGTTTGTGATTGATGCTGCAGCTGCAGATGCACTGACGACCCATTCGATACTACAGTGGAGGTATTCCCCGATAACAAATGATTCGAAGCCCGTTGCTTCCCATGTAACTTCATCTGTAACTGTTGCTGCAACAACTGCCGATGCTGAAGCTGTTCCTGTGCCTGCCTATACTGCTGCGCATGTTCCTTATGTTTCTGCTGTTGCTGGTGGTCCCATTCTGCCGTGTATTTCGTGACCTTGATCAAGAACTGGCCTATATCTGGGAGTAGATGTGGATCCTCAAACTTGGAATGAACACGTTCTACGTATAGCGCCAAGTTAGTGAGGATGGTCGAGACTTGTGCTGGCTCGAGGTCTCGGAAGATTGTAACGCGGTCGAGGATGTCGCGGATAGGCTGATCACGGAAATGGACTAGATGGGCATTGGCGGCGGGGCTAGTGTTAGTGGGGTCGGGCGAGACCATCTCGTTCTCACCGAGGACTGTGGCGAGAACGTAGAAGAGGTCGAGTTCCTGATTGACCTCCTGGCCTTCGTCTTCCCAGCTGAACGAGTTGGTATTGTGAGCAGGTTGTGTCTATCATTTTGCAAAAAGAGTGTTCAATAAATAATCTAGAGTTGTCAGGATCTGAGGGCATCAAGATGTACGGAACTGATAGATATTTGGCGTTACCTTGAATACGAGTACAAAGAGCCCATTGCCAATGAAGTGCACAAACGCATCATGCAAAAAGTTCATTGCCCGGACCAGGACAGGGTCTTCCGGATCCTCTCTCCGTCTCGTCATCAGTTTGCCCATTGCCATGATCTCTCTCGACAGAAGTGCCGTTGTCATGGTCGATGAGCGCTTCAGCAGCGTAGAGCAAATCGAAATCGCCAATAAGGTATTCTCCTCCGACATCGACTCCTCTCCTGCTGCAGTCGCGACGCTCGTGTTATTCTCTGAATCGGTTACAGCGACAACTCCACCAGACCCTCCAGTTCCTGCAGCAGCGTGGGTCGCTGCAGCCGCGGATGTTGCGTGCCCGCCCTTCTTGACCATAAGCATCTCTACGATTCGCTTCATCAGCACGATTACCAGGTCCGAAAGCGGATCAGCCTCTTTGACGTACTTGTAGATCACAATCAGCAAAAGCTCCAACCAGTTCTTCAGCCTACTCGCGGGCAGGACGCTCAGATCTGTTTCGGATCCAAAGAAGCGCAAGATCACGTCTACAAAGTACGTCCCAACCACCGGTGTATTATCGTCCATTCGTCGGCTCTGGTTCCTTCGATAATGATGATGTTGATGTTGCTGGTATCGCGGCGAGGCGTATTGTCCGAAAGGCAATACTGTACTCTGTCGGGTAAAAGAATCGCCAGCGTGATGATCGTCCTGATGCTTACTGCGGGCGAAGCAAAACAAGCCTTGACGGCGGGATTGGTGCTCCTGATCGTACTCCTCATCTCCATCCTTAGTTATGTCAGCGCTCGCGGTTGTGGTGGCGCTAAACGTCCTTGCGGCCTGTGGCGACTGCATTTGTGGGTCGCCAGACATCGTTCCTCCATCATACGCCGAATCTCTCGATCGCAATCGGTCATACAGCGTCGGTGGGTCTTTTTCATTGTCCGGCTTGATCTCCACATATCTGTCTAGGATCAACTGCAAGTTTCTGCAGATCGCCAACACAAAGTTCTCATGACCCGGGTCGTTCAGCAACACATTTGCGCCATTGAGACTTTCGCCATCCCCGCTAACACCGTCATAGATAGGACTCACTCTCTGGCGAGGGATGTACTCTCCATACCGGACCTGAAACTTTGCATGACCCAGACTCAGAAGCTCACAGCCTTCAAAGTCCAGGTAAAAGACCACCAAGTACTTCAGTTGAATAACCTCGTCCAACCGTGGTTCGATCCCGTTTGCCACCATCTGTAGCGCCAGATTCAACAAGCTACAATGGATGTCATCTTCAAGTTCCAGCTGCTTCTCATGATCTCCTGCACCTGTGACCATTGCTGAATCAGACGAAGCAGAGGTGCCTGTGGATTTGACAGTCGAGGCAATTGAAACACGTTGCTGGCGTCGCGAGGGCTCGCCTGCAGGCATGAAGGCCATGACCGTTGGAGGGGATGCGTCAACGGCTGAAAGTTCATCGTGCGCAGATGATGTCGTTACCGAGGGTATTCGCGCATTCTGAGCGCGTGCTTGTCTTTCATCTCCATCCCCTGGTTTCGACAGAATACCGCCGGGAGCATCCCAAAGCGACAGCGATGCAAATGAAACCCTCCTAGCATTCATTTCCTTTGATTCTTGTTCGCGCGACTTTGGCATCTTATGAGAGTCCGTAGCCGCCCCTGCAGTTCCTCTCTCTGCATTCTTGTCGCCATGGACACTCGAAGCAGCGCTATCGGTCTCGCTATCTCCCGCCAATGACGCGTCCGAGCTGTTCGTCACGAAACGACCTAAACCTCCACTGGTTAACAGCTTGAACACCAACCCGTATTCCATTATCTTCCAGCTCGGGAAATAGTTGTTAAGCCGTGTCATCAACTTCAACAGCGTCTGTTGGACCTCCGGTGGACTGCTAATAAAATAAAGCTCCCAAGCCTTAAGCGCATGGCAGACATGGACGGGCTGCAATGATTTGAGAAGCGTCTTGGCCTTGGTCCGAACAGCTTCCTCTTTATCCCACATGGACGAGACAAAGAAACTGAAGACGGGGCCCAGAATCTGGAAATGCTCAGGCAAGAACTGCGAATACGTGAGTGCTTGCTGATAATGTTGTTGTTGGTGGATGCTGGATTGGTTTTGGTTCTGGCTGTGGCTGTGGCTACCCTTGCTACTCAGCATGGTACCTTGCGGTGAGGTTGTAGGAATAGGCTGCTGGAAGAACAGCTTCACAACCAAGTCATCGTCTAGTTTCGAGAATAGACCAAACACTGGATCGAGAGCGGAGAAGCGCGTCTCCCAATTGAGGCTACTGAAGCAGCGAGCGATAGTTTTGTGGAAGAATCCAGGGCGATGGGAAATAAAACGCATGAGAAATGACAGCGTTGTGTCCGCCATGTGGTCGTTCACTGGTGAAAGCAGCTCCCATAGACTAGATGCATAAAATAAATCACGTAGCATGGGTTAGCGCGACATATTTGATCGTAGGAAACGGGATTCCTAACTAATTATCGCGGGATGGCAATATTACCAAGGCACAATTTCCTTGTGGATACTATCCGCAAATTCATCCATATTAGAGACACGTTGTGCGTGCTCCAATATTGCCGCAAGTCCTTTGACGACCTCGCCTTGCAATGACAGCGAAGGCGAGCGCAGACTCGACAAGAAAATATTGATAGGTACAGAGTCTCGGCTGAGTTCCACCAACTGGAAAGAATGAGGTTGTTGTCGATGGTGAAGTTGCTGCTGGAGCGGCAATTGACCTCCAGTCCGTGGTAAAGAATGTCTGCCTTGTTGACTAAAATGAAAATATGAAAATCAGCAAGAGATGGGGTGTCAGAAAGCCTCCATTTTATCAAGGAAGACAAGGGCATAAGAGGAATATCTGACGCATATATTAAACTTTACCTGTGCTGAGACTTGAAACTCGAGCTGGCAGGTGCAATCTCGAGAGACATGACGATTTGCAGTGGGCATCCGTATATGTACATGACTATTGCCAACGCGTACTTAAGCATCTCTCGCACGCTGCAACGGGAAGAATTATAAAGAAAAAAAGGGG
This sequence comes from Dissophora ornata, assembly GCA_025201705.1. Classification (NCBI taxonomy): domain Eukaryota; kingdom Fungi; phylum Mortierellomycota; class Mortierellomycetes; order Mortierellales; family Mortierellaceae; genus Dissophora; species Dissophora ornata. The sequence continues at coordinate 9,649 of MU616706.1, read as the reverse complement.
GTCGGTATGCTATTCTACTTAGGCAACTGATTACAGCAATCGATTATCCATGAATTGATATTCTCACTTACTTCTCAAGATCCTTCGTATCGACACTCTGGAGTCCTTCGTTCATCACTTTGAAGATCCTATCTCGATTCGTCGTCAAGACCATGTCCAAAATCTCACACGCCTCCGTTTCTGACATGCGATGAGCAGCACTCACAATGTGCACCCAGCAAGTCTTCAAAAACTCTTTCGACTGCTCCACGAGCTGGGAGGCCATCACCGCCGAAGGCATTGTAGTCGACTGTTCAAACGAAGTCGCTGGAGACGCCGCATCTACTGCCGGGGTTACATTCGCGGTCGCCGGTGGCCTTGGAGATGGACTGCTGGCGAGTAGAAGTGACGACCTCTGTGCAATGTCGACGAGACCTTCACAACAGTCCATAAATGCCTGTATGGGAACTTGAACTCCACTTTGAACCATCATATCTAGCCAAAACAGTGCCTTCTCGATACCTTCTCCTTTATCCTGGCTATTTGTTGATCTCAACATAACACGAAGCGTTGTTAGTGGGGTTTCGGTAGCTTCGTCCAGTTGTTGCTGCTGGTTATGAGCCAAGGTATCAGATACAGGTGTGGCGGGTCCATCCAGGCCAGCTGGTGAATTATTCCCAATACTGCCTCCCCCAATAACAGATCCTTGCTGCAGTTTCGCCCTAAGCCTATCTCGCCACTCATTGTCTCCACTCCCATTGCTTCCCCCAACTCCTGCCCCAAATGTAGCTTGATGGATGGAGGCTGATGTTGACCGCCCATTGAGCACGGTATTCTGTCCAACGTCTTGTCCAATTCCACTGCCGTTCCTGCTGCTGTTACTCCCGGTGGCGCTGGCTTTTGCGAACAGCCGATTCAGGGCCTTGAAGCTTTTGCTGGAGGTGTCCATATCCTCGAGCAAACCCTCGACATCTTCGAGCCAGCGGCAGAGGATGTTTGAAAAGGAGGTGAATATGAAACCAGCATTGCGGAGCTTGGCGATGGACTCGAGGTACCGTTCTGCTTGCGCGTGGCGGAATTGCTGATGTCAACAAAATAGACTGGATGAGTACATGAACGCAGAGACTAAAGAGCCAACTTCACGAATAAGCCAATGGGACAGGCAAATGTTTTACCTGTTGCTCCTCTTCTGTTGCACAATCTTCTTCACCTTCTGGAGCCATCTCCCTCTCCAAAATACGAATCTGCCGGTATGCCATTTCCAAGTACCCCTTGGGATCCAGATCCATGACTTGCTTCAGCCATGGCAACGCAAATTTCCTTGCCATCAATTTCCTGGTCATCACATACGACCCTACAGCGCCAAACAAATTTGAATTGGTAGAGCTACTCCTTGAATTGCCATTTGTTTCGCTCGAGTGCGAGTGCGTGCCATTAGTTCCTGCTGTCATGGAGTTGGCAGTGTTGCCGCTGGTCGCGGAATTCGTCACTGTTGCAGTTGTTGACGGTCCGTCTATTATACCATCGATGCTCGAAAAACGATTCACACCACCTGCTCCAACGACAATACTACTCAGCGCGAGCCGTTTTATCGCTATCTGTTCGTCCAGGTCATGCCGCACTCCTGGGATCTTCTTGCCCTTCGATGTATAATTCTTATGGATCACAAACAACTGATCATCCTCAAGCAGAAGCCAATGGAAAACACAGCCCAGCAACCGCTCCGTCGTATACTCGGACATGAACGGATCCGGCCATCCCTGACGCGTCAGCAATAAAAATCCGCATTCGTTCACAGATAAATCTACACTGGAGAGGCAGCGCCAGATCGAATGGATCAGGTTCTCGACATCCGAGGTCGGGTCAATCGTAGTGACGATTGGGAAGAGGCAGTGGACATTGCGAACTACGGGCTGGTTGCTGGTGTTGGTGATATTGTTGTTGTCGGCGCTGTTATTGCTTTTGTTTCCGAAACTGTCAAAGTACGATGTCTGGAACGTGGGCAGAGTGCCATTACCACCCCAGGAATAATCATTCCTAAGACGCGAGTCCGAGTTTGGTGATAGAGATGGAGAAGAGGCAACCGGCACAGGAGCCGGAGGAGAGAGAAGAGGAGAAACCATCCCTGGATCCTGGACCGCGCTCTCAAACAGACACAGATCCCCATCCAATCGCTCCAGCAACCCAATCTTGACCCACTCCTGCAAAATCAACTGCATGGTCCAGGGACTTTGGAACCCAAGCCGCCGCATGCAGAACCGGAATAAGGTGGCAAGAGATATATGATTCGTGTGCACAGAACGTTCGCCAAGCAGTTGCTCCTGCATCGCATCGGGTCCGAGAGCAAAGATGTCCTCTCCATGCACGAGCGCTGCTGGTGCGCCGTTGTTGTCAATAACGGGGGACGATAAGAAGTGATGGTGGTGATGCTGATTCTGACTATTGCTATGGATCATCCGCACTGGCTCTGCGTCCTTGATCATAGTTTTTGCCAATGCCGCGATATGACTCCAGTACTGCACCGAGAACAACAAGAACTGGTCCGGTTCCCTGTCTTCAAAGAAGTCCGTCAAGAACAACGACAGTGGCGATTGGGATAGAGATGAGACGCCAGGAGGACCTCGCGATGCTTGCACTATATCGACAAAGTATTTCTGAAGCGTCACCAGTTCAAATCCACTTGAAGCCATGAGAATCTCGTCGGTTGCTTGTCCTTCCTGAGTTTTCCACTCCTGCACCTGGATCTCACCGCGTGCGATACCTGCCTTCAAGAGTTCCAGTTGTAGCGTCAGCGCGCTAGCATTACAACTCGCCTCCTCATACGAATACCGATCCTTCGGATGTGCAGCAGCAGCAGACGATGTCGATGACGGCGTTGCCGGTGACATTCCCACGCCAGTCGATTGCAAAGACTTCCATGTGGACACAAGCCCTCGATAAAATTCTAGGAAGCTCTTCCTCAAATTGTCGTACCCAATCTGTATCGGGAACGAATATCGCAATGTAAGAGGCTGCGTAACCGCGCAACAATCCTGAACACCACTACCCGCGGAATTGCAGTCCGAATGCATCAACTGCCCGCAATCCTGACACCGGTACGCCTGGTGATGATAACCCCACAACGGCATCTTGCACGCCGCGCAAAGACACGTCGAGAACAAGTTCACAAGTTGTAAATGATGGCCTGCCCGTATCTTGAATATCTGGCTCGTGTTGTCTTCGAAGACATTATCGGTCTTGCCAGGATAGATGAGTTGGCTTCGAGGTCGCCTTGAGATATGATCCAGGGCACAACCTAGTTGCATACAGTCGACGCCAGCGTGTCGTTGGAGAGAGTAGTAGCATTCTAAATGAAGCGCGCCACGGCAGTGGTAGCAATAAAGTCCGAAGTCCTTCACAGCTAGCTCACATCGCTCGCAACAAATCGTGAGGGTTGTGCCTTGATGGTGGGCGTCGTTGTTATCCGCAGGAGATGAAAACATGTAGGGGTATAATTCATGGTCCGCTAGATAATCTGTTCCTGGTATTTGAGCACTTGTTGCTGTCGTCTGCTGGTGTTGATGGCGCGGTTGTTTGGTACTGGATGCGGACATGGACTCTGTTCCATGGGCTGATTTCCAGAGCAAGGAAGGTCGGTATGACAGTTTAGATCGGATCCCAAAACTTCCAGCGGTGTTATGACGAGCAATCATATCCGACCGAGGAAGAATGCTCTCATCCAGAGACGACGATCCTCTCTTCAATGCAAATAGAATATCGGATTTGATTGTGTTGTTCCGCGCCCCCATTGTGGCTGTCATAGGAGCAGCATTCCACTCATTCAGCGACTGCCGCATCATTAACACGGACTCGTAATCCAGCGGAAAGAACTTCTCTCCTAGAGTATGGTGGCCCAACGACGGCTTCCCAATCCACCACAGGATCTCTAAGGCCCTTTGCATCACTTTCTCATTCTCGACGACTGCGATCACCTGCAGCAAGTCTGCTGAGAGATCAGGTTTGATTCTTAAAAGATCCCCAATAGACTTCTCGAGCTGTTTGGCAACCGGTAGTGGCGATTTCGATATAGATGTTTGTTGAAGAATCGCCAGGAGTGTAAGCGAGATCAATGAGCTGGCATGGGTGTCCATCGTATCTTGCGCCACCATAGTGGGCACTGGCATTGCCTTCGAGAGCGATGTCGAGCTCGACCTGGAACTGAGTACATGGGGTGAGCTGAGCGAATTGAAGGATTGTCCACCCTCCCGTGGGACTGCCAGCATCCCTTGCTCCTCTGTTGGTGAATGCACCTGAATAGCAAATGTCTGGTTGTTATCAAGCTGCACTCGAATTTCCGATGGTGATATCGGGGGGTTCGTATTTAGAGGTGTCGCCGCCCCGCTGACATGTGTTGGCGATGTCTTAGCTGATAGTGGTGGTGCTCCAAAGGGCTGCGTCCTCGAAAGCGCGAACGATGGCAGGATCATGTCAGTCAACAGATCCAATAACCGAATCAGCGCATTACTTTTGAACACCGGAAACGCCGAGAGTGCGATCATGCCAATGTCATATATTGCTTTGTGGTCGTGCGCAAGCGCTTTGGAGAGAAAGAGCAATATGTCGAGTACAACTGAATGCAGAACCCACTCAGGTCGAGTCGGACGAGGGTGTTGGACTCTGTACCGACAGTCATGAGAAATGATGTCAGAGAGTATTGCCATAAAATAGTCTAGTAACTGATAGGATCCTGTTTCTTCGTCAGTATAGCGGTCGGTAGTGACATGCTGTGACAGGTAATCGAAGTCGAACGAGCTTTTGGAATTGCGACGGGAGGAGGCGCCAGAGTCTTGTGAGGCTGCGCCGGGTGAAGTAGGTCCTGAAGCATGGGCGACAGGTGAAGTCCTGTGTGGACTTCCGTGCGGTGACACTGATCTGTTCCTGCGATTGTGGAATATCGACTTTGAATCGCTATTAACCGTGGATCCAGAGTTATGTCAGCGCCAACCTACTTACTATATGCTTACTCCAAAATACCGCGACGGGTTCATTCTGCAAACTTACATTGGAAAGATCTCCTCCTTCAGCTCTGCAATATCCCATCCGTTTCCTGTCGCCTTAATCAGATAATCACGTAGCCCCAGCATCAACTCAACTGTATCGTCACTGAAAAACAGAGCGTCGCCCTGTAAAGAATCCACTACCCACTGAGGTGGCCTATCATGTCCAAAATACAGTCCTTCCGCATCGGGGTCTACCTCATATTTCAAACCTCCAGGTCTGGTGTCTAGAGTTGCGCCAGAGAGATACGATTCGGTCGAGTGAGCCGCGTACCATATTAAGTTCGATGGTGCTCGTTTTCGTCTCTGAATCTTTTTTAACATCCGCTCCAGTCCGATCTGCCACTTGCTTGGCTCCTTCCGCTGGACTTCGTTAATGTTATTCGCCCCAGGATTGCCAACCTGCGCTGCGTTATTGTTATTGGTGTTATTAGTATTGCCTATGTTTAGCCCTGGAGCAGTCGATGTTCGACGGAAAGGTGCTGACGGATTGAGGTCGGTCCTGATCTGAAGTAGCGGGAACTTTGATTTGTGTTTCGGCTCCTTTGTCACTGAAACTCCCAAACCATCCAGTCCTGTCCCTACTCCAGCACCTGCCACCACTCCTGTACTACTAGAAATCAAAACCGGAAGCGCTGACATAGGTCTTTGCTCAGATCCTGCACCAGAAACATTTGAAGAAAGCTGCTGTTGTTGCTGACTGCTCCTCCAATTCAGTTTCGTATAATCCAGATCCAACGGTCTGGGTCGATGAAGGACTCTCCGACCAGTTCTCTTTCGGACATCGCTGACAGGCGATATTAGCTGTGACCCTGTAGATCCTATCCGAGCTGAGAGAATTATGCTCTTAGGGGAGATGGCAGATTGGACATCCTCTCCTTGTGGAAACTCGTTCGGAGAGAGAGATGAGGATTGGAGATACTGTGACGAGTGCTGTTGGGATTGTTGTTGATGATGTAGGGCGGGCTCCGAGGCGGCAAATGAAGGCGACGGCTGTCCTTGTTGTTGTGGAAAGGAGGGGTGCTGAGGCAATGGCATAGACGCTGAAGGCCGCAGGGCTGGCTGCTGCTGTTCGTCCGTGTTCATTGTCATGCTCGGGTTTATGATATTGTAATGTCTGTGCGGGGTAAAAAACTATCGAGGGTCCGTCAAGGTCCTTCTGCACGCTAGATGATGAACAGTTGATCGCGAGTCAGCAACTGCGCCCAAAGTGATGCCATTCTTTGACGATGCAATAGTCCTGGCTATACCTGGATGGTGATTATTAGATTAGGGTAGCTCTGAGCATGGGTATATTGTAAGCGAAGAAAGAATGCATGCATGCATGCATGAAGCTGGTGTGCTGTTGGACACTTTGACACCTTTTTGGCACAATTGCACACCTCGCAGGTGACCCTTAAGATAGCCTACTAAAACAGATGTTTCGCAGCCAAACGAGTATGGAGCGGCGCGCGCGCGTGTGTGTGTGTGCACAGTTTCGTGTATCCTCCTCAAGGCCGGTATCAAAACTTTCTCCTAGAGTTGCCTTTAGCTACAAGCTTCTCGTACACCAGTCAATACTGCTAAGGTTGAGGATGACCCCAAAACGGCCAAAGCAATGCTTCCAAACTGAGAGATAGACAAGACGGCGACGTTTTTGAACGTGATAAATAGAATAGATTGAAATGGTTTTTGTACTGAAAGAATGTTTTGATCTATGGATGCAAGTGGATGGAAGTGAAGGAATTGGTGGTGGTTTTTTGAATTGCTATCTATGAGAAGAGCTTAATAGTATGATCGGCACCGCTTGAGATCAACCAAGGCTGGGTAGGATGCCACTCCACGCACAGTGCACCTTGAATATCACGAACAAGGCAAGACAAAAGATTAGAATCAAGGTCGTCAATTGGGAAAGCAAGGCAGGAAAAGAGCGCAGCTTACCAAGAGCATCGACGCGATCGTGCACGTTCTTAAGAATCTTAACCGGCACAATAAGTGGGTTCTGCAACAAGTCATTATAGACCATTCCATGGAAGATCTGCACATTGCCGTCATCCGCACACGATGCAAAGAGTGGGTACCGTTTATGATATGCGACAGATCGGATCGCTTGCTGATGGTACCTCAGCGTCTTATATGGCTTCGACGACAGATCCAGGTCAAACCAGCACAGACGCTTATCATACGATCCAATGATCAAGTTATCTCCTGCAGGGTGAACATCCAATGAAGAAATCCATCTCACTCCCGTTTGCATCGTCTTCACGAGCTCCTGGCGCTGCAAGTTGTACTGGCGAACATATCGCTGTGTCGCCACAAAGAACATCGGCTTTGTTGGGTGAAACATCACCCTTTGGACAGCTCCCTTGTTCTTCTTGAAGGGTTGCTGTGTCTGGTGCTTTGTCAGTTGATGGATCAGTACCGCCGAGTTGTTGGCATCGGGTGCAACAGTTGCAAAGTAGTCGCCCTTGCGGTGCCATGTGACCTGTTTCACGGCTTTCTGGAGATGAACCCAGACACGGATGCCCTGGTCAAACTCAGCAGGTGTTGGTTGCTTCCATGCAGCCTTAGGGTTCGCCTCCGACGTGGCGCTGTTGGCAAAGCCAGCCTTCAAGTATTCCTCGGAGTGCAGCGTGAGTTCGGGCGAGAAGATCTTCTCTGGCAAGATGAGTCCAACCTTATATCCGCTGTAATATCGTAAATCAAATGATGGCATCAATAACTGGAGTTTGAAATCAAATACATAGATAGAGCTGAGTATACGGAACTCATTCAATAAAATCATACCAAGAAACGGCAAGAACAGCGACCTCCTTGTTTGGCCCCCAAACAACTGATGTGACAAGCTCGTCCAAATGGTAGGTGGCCATACAACGACCAGTGGCGATCTCCCAGACACGGACAGTCTTGTCGTCAGACCCGGAAGCAAGCCACAAGCCGGAAGGATCAACGGAGATAGAGCGGACACGACCTTCATGTCCTAGGAACTCGATGGCGAGACGAGTCGGGAATGGCTGCAAGTCGCGAGGAGATGGCAGCTTGGGGATTAAACTCTCGGGATCGATGTTGAGACGGTTCTTGCGAACTCGAGGCGCAAGGTACAAATCCAAGCAACGTTCAAAACGCTCTTGAATGAATTGGCCATAACCGGGAACGTTCCTGAGAGCATTGTACTTTTGTGGCAAGTAGTTCTTGGGGCGATCTTCCTTGTCCAGTTCATTCCACTCCTTAATTTCCGCCTCCGTTGGCAAGTATTCCGCAGGTGGGTTGTAGCTCTCGTCGTGCGTGGGCAACTTCATCTTGGGCGCAGTGATGTGCATGATATGCTCTTCTCTTGGCTTGTCCTCAGCGTCGTTCCAGAGGTTGTAGAACTTTGGTTTGGGAGGGACATAACCTGATTTACGGGGCACAATGCGACCCTCGCGAATAGCACGGACAATCTTCATGATTCTCTTTGCCTCGTGCTTCGAAGGAATGAAGCGACGCTTTGGCTCAGGAGCAGCAGACAACGGCATGATTTCGGTCTTCGAAGTAAAAAATTCGACCTGGTCCTCGTATGGATTGTAGTCTGCGTCGGGAATCCTGTTACCCTCCAATCTGCGAATGATCTCGAGCTCCTCTGCTGACAACTTGACATCCTGACCATCTTTGTAGTTGTGAGCTGACAACCTGTTGAAGGGCGGTCCATTTGGGCAGAAATACTTAGAATCAACCCCATTGAGAACACGACACAATGGCCTGTGAGGTAACCGAAAATGAAACTCAAAGATTGCTTACCATGAATCTGGATCATCCATTGTGCTGAGGAACTTGTCGAGCTCGTCTCCGGTAGCAGGTCTCATGATCTTCTTTCCATTAATGTCATAGCCGATATGCGGGTAGTCGTCGTACCATTGCATGGGAATGTCGCCAACTGTGTTCTCATTCTAAGTGCAAGAGGTGTAAATAATTTGAGTCAATTGAAGTCTCATGGGCGCTGCATGTACTACAAGACAACTCAAACACATTGGCGCATACCTCTTCCGTTGAGGAATCACTGTCGTAGACAGGGTCGATTTCTGGGTATTCTCTTATAATGGGGTTGTAGTCGCTCTCGATAGGCCGGGGCTCGTTCAGGTTGTGTCCAAAGTTGGGATCAATGTCATCTTCCTCGAGGTCACCAAAGTCACTCTCGTCCTCTTCATCTCCGACGTCCTCGTCTTCGTTCTCCTCCTGGCTGTCAACAATGCTATCACCGTCCATGTAAGATCCCTCAGAGTCGTTCTCATCTTCCTCCTCAATATCAGCAGCAGACATATCCTGCCCTTCATCCTCGGGGAATTCTTCGGCCTCCTCGTCGTCATCTTCATCCTCGATATCACCATCCATATCCTCCTCATCCGATGCCATATCAATGGCAACGTCTCCAAAGTCGTCGTCGGAGTCCTGTTGGGCCTCCTGAACAGTTCTCTTCCTGCTCTTTGGAGCAGCAGCAGGTGCCTTCTTTGTTGCTGCAGGTTTAGCCTTGGCAGCAGCAGGAGCTGCAGCCTTCTTGGTGGGTCGCGTGCTTGGCATTAAGAAGGTGTTTGTAAGTGGTGTGATGTGCAGCGATGAGAAGAGATGGGGGCGAATGCACACTCGAAGGTAATCGCTGCTTGACCCAAAGCATAAGAAAA